>RYFJ01002595.1:0-55899 GCA_003991445.1 Oryza meyeriana var. granulata
GGTCTGATTCTATCTATGCATTTTTCGTTGATCGGTCGGTGTCCAGCATTATTATTTATTACCTATAAAATAGTACTTTGAATACTGCCTGAATAATGATTTTACACACAACTTACTATCCAAACTTTCTATAGCCCAGCGAAAATTGAGAATATTTATAGTAGTCAAGTTGCAGTTGTTCTTCTGTTTCCACAATTAAAATTAGTATCTCGTGTTTTATTGATCGAGAAGCAGAATGATTAGCTGATTTTTTTAATGCACTGTACTTCAGAACATAGAAATAAGTATGCGGGGGATATGGAAACTTAGAACAAATTAAAATTCATCTTTTTTTTGCGTATGCTGACATGTTCAACTAGTTTGAACCAGCACCTGGCAAACTTTGTCCTTGATCAGTGATCCACAGCAATAGGGCGACATACATAGACGAATTGTCTCGTACATTGTGATTGCATTGATGGTTCATATAGTGCTATGTGGGCGACCAGAAAGCAATGGATATTGCTGACTCAAGCTCACATCTGTTGTATCATCAAACTCAAGTGTGTGTCATCCTCTACTCACACATCTTCCTTGCCTTCTAGCTAATCCTAAATGAAGTTCTAGCCTAAAGACCAGCCATTACATACATTATCTCTAATATATAAGAGCATTGTAGATACAAGTCTTAGCTTTTGCTGAATTAAATAATTGTATTGCTTAAATGAGTGCAGATCAATTCCATCACCTTCATATCAGAAACTAAAAGATAGATTATTTTTCCCTCAACATTCATCACCAAACCACAAACAGTTTTATATATATTCTCCTAAAATACTAGGAGATTAATGGCTAAACAGTACACTGATTGGAACCTGGACAAAAGTCTTGCAATGTTGATAAACAAATGCTGAAAGTTTGTCCACACAAGCATAATCCAGTTTCATTGGCTACTAAATTGTTCCGAGGGAAATTCACAAGATATTAGTCGTGTTGTTTCTATCAGCTTGGCAGTCCCTTGGAAATTCATAAGATATCATTGAAATCCATGGCCCTTGATTTATGCAGTGTGATCTCATCGAGGGTGGGCCCGAAGCAGGTTCGGCAAATGTGCAGAGAAGCAGGGCTGTCCGGGTTCATCTCGAGGGTTGAGATCGTCCTCAGGTAAACCCGTCTTCCAACCTATGGGAAGTCACTCCAGGTTCAGGATTGTAAACTAGTTAAGGATACACCTGATGAAAATTCGTTGCCGTGAATTGACTTATGTAAGTATCCTGGATAGTGCCAAAGAGTAACCACAGGTCCATGCACTTAATAATGATGCCCCAGGCTCTGAAATTTTCATGAAACACCAAGCATTGGCAACCCAGACTCTAATTCAAGTCATGTAAATCCTCTGTTTGCCAATTCCTCAAAAACAAGACCTGCCAACTTCAATATGCTCAGTCAGCGCTGCCTGAAAAAAGTTTGGGATGGGGAATAGATTTCTTTGCTCAAGTTGCATTTGGACTCTTTGAGATCCTGATTCCTAGAGTTTTAATTATGATTTCTCTCATTACAGCATGTCGTTCCAGAATTACAATGATGGTAATTAGCTCTAACTTGCAATTAGCTGTGGTTGTATAGGCCAGCTGCGAGTCAAATTTTGTTTTTGCGGATTCCACGCTCTCTACTGCTCTCAGATTTTCTGGCTATACCTTTTTTACTGAGCAGGGCAAACAAAATAGCCGTCCACAAAAAGTCCGTCACAGTGCGAAAGGCCCTCTGTCCACCCACGGTTAACCGTTCTGATTATGTTGACTACATTAATTTGCTGAAGAACACTGAATTGACAAGCAAAGCCTTGAATTAGTTTCATTCATAGATTATATATTATATATAGTGGCATGCACAAATCTATACCAAGAATCAATATGTGACCATAAATGTATCGCTCTTCGCCTTAGGAAGTTCTCAGCTGAGCTGCATTAACTTTAGAGAAATCATGCATTTTCATGTCTTTTCATTCCTTAAAATATAAATCAACTTATGTGGTCCATGGAGTAACAATTTTTATTTACAGCTGAGATGTGTACTCCAAACAATCAAAAAGTTAGTTCATTGCTATATAATGCGTAGTGTCTGATTTTACCATATAAGTCTCCATACCTATCTCTCTCACCATTGCTGACCATACTTTTGTTCTGCAGCATTTCACTTCGTTTATGTAAGCTTCTACCTTTGCATCGGCTCAGAACTTGCATAAAGGACTCCATCTGTTTAGTTGCTGTCCACATATAATTAGAAGATAGAGCTGTATTCACCATGATTACTCTTGATACCCCAAGCAACACTATGCTTATACTTCAAGACTGGACCTATGCCAATCCAGCTTAACTACAGAATCCCTTCTCTATTGATAATCTCATCTATTTCTTATGCAAGTTCACAAGGGAAGTTCTTCAAGAGATCAGAATATATCCTCATAGATTTTAAGGAATGTATTTATGTAAATTTGAGATTATGTTTATTCTATAACTGAGTTTGTGTTTTTTCTTGTGAGATCATATGTAAGAATGTTCATTACATATCTAAGTGCTCCCTCTAATTAGCCCTCTCTATTCGACTTTCTGTTTTTATCTTACGAAGTTTATGACAAATCTGCCCTTAGATTAGCACTGTGCAGTAGGTGTAGCCACGTCTTAGTGTTATCATCGTATTTAATAGGTGTCTGTTAGAATCCTACTTTACAGGTAATATGAATCTAACACAATTTGATCTTGCTCATTTGGGGCTGTATGAATTCTATGAATTTAGCATTGTTTATCAACTTTAATACTTAAATAATGTATTTACCCATATACATTTTACGGTTTCTATATAGTAGGGTTAAAGTTTAGTTACAAAATAAATACATAGTTTGTGATTGCTAGCAAAATTTGTTTCAACCTCACGAGCCAAAATGAATTTATGCATTTTTAAAGTTTTTCAGCCTAAAGCTTAATAGTTTGGTATTTGAGACTGATTTCATTGAGTAACCTTTAGTTATAAAATATCTAAAAAGCAATAGAGGAGAAATTTGTATCAGTTGACCAACATGCTCTCCTAGTGATTAGGATTTATTGGGGTGAAATGAGTTATCTCAGCTAGAACGAAGTCTAATAACTAGTTTGTGTTCCGAGAATAACATACGACGTTATTTGGATTAAATTTGTAAAAATTTTAATGAGTAGAGGGTTTATAATGAGTCACATGCTGGCCGCAATATGCACAGCAAAGTCTAGGTTAAGTTTGGTTGAAAATGCAAAGCATCAAATGCTATTAATTGTGTTAATATTACTTAGTGTTCCACGCTATATTATATTTTTGTGTTTAAAGGTAATTAATTAGCCAATAATTGGATAGAGCATAGACAATTACACTAGTATTACTAAATATTTGATATGTTAATATGTAAATAGCCTTGACCAAAATACTGTGAGCAAGCATTATAGCTAACATTCTAGTAGAATCATATAAGAGATTTTTAGCGATTTAATATGCGTAAATGTGAGCATAGCATTCTAAAGATTAATGATTTCCATATGTTGCGTACATGAGGATTCTATTAAGATATTAAATCAAGTGATAGAATTACGCAAAATATTACAGTAGACATATGATGTGATTAGTTTAGGAATCCCTGCCCAAGTTTATCCTGTATAAATTCCAGAAGTCATCCTGAAAATGTATAAGACAAAAACAATAGAAATAAATTATGCACACCAAGAAATTAATGTTTTGAGTCATCTGTAGCTTTTATACACGCTTTTACTTATATAATTTGTTATGCTTACAACTTTTATTTGTAGGTCAATATAAGATTCTTTAGCTGAAATTCTAACTAAATAAAAAATGTAAAACATTCCTAAAGCAATCCACAATATTAAGCAAGCAATCTGTCATTTCATGAGTCGAGATTCTTAAACTCACTTTTTTCGACTATGTTATATGTATCTAAAAAGATTATCTAACTCGCGTTCAAAGTTGTAACATTTTATTATTTTTGAAACACGAGAAAGAACACTAAAATTATTTTAACTTCTTTCAGAAAATTAAACTTTCACTTTGTAAATTTTGGGTATCAACAACTCAAAGTATTATCACCGTTCAAGTTCATAGATTATGAGCGCGAGCCATAGAATGGTTTTTAGTGCTCAGTGTAAAGTCAAAAAAATAAAAATAGCAAATTGCTTAAAAATATCAATATTTTGGAGTGGCTCCATCATAAGTAAAATTATGAAAAGATTTTTTGGTGAACCAATTTTTTTTCCCATAAAAACCAATTTTGCATTGTTTCTGTGAAAAAAGATTTGTTGATTATTGATTTTTCCATGAATAATATTTTTAGATGTGAGATTCGTCTTAATGCAAAAACACCTACCTGGGGACTCTAGTGGGCCAAGCCTCCGAGCGCTGGAGTCGCATGTGAACGCGTCGACAACGATCGCTGAAGATTTATGTGCATATCTGTATGTCTCAATGTCATACCATGTCCAGCATGGTTTGCTTTGCCTGGTTCCTCTTTCAGCTGCGGTAACTGGAAGTAGAGCCAAAAATTTAGCAACACCTATCAGTATCTTATTGCCCATAAATCACTGACGGTGAACATAGCTATCACTGTGGGTGCTTGAAATTTTTGACAGAAAGATCTGTAAGCAAGTGAATTATGTCTTTGTAATTCTGGTTACTGCATCGTCGCCATGAATTCTGTTGTAATTTTTCACTTCAGACCCGTTTCTCGACTTAATGGCCGTCGCCAGAATGATGTTTGTTACTATTACTACGCTGACATGCATTTAGAAGAACTTTATTAAATCCTGCTGAAATCATTTTATTGTTGCAAGCTCGTAAAATAAACTTTCAAACCTAATATTTGAGATACCTACTGAGTTTTATACTTTTAATATTTGTTGATCCTGGAATAACCATGTCCATTTATTCTATGTTACAAATTTCCGTTATTCATTATTAATATGTGAAAAACTATAAAGAGAAGACACAAAGACAAAGAAAACTTCAAATAAACCGGGTATTATTTTGACATGTAAAACAACCGGATTTTGGTGTTTTGCTTAGATTCTCAAAAACTCACACCAAGAAATAGAGCACTTGACCACCCCAGACATAACTACAAAACAACTTTCACATCTCTACTTATCAGCATCATTCTTAACAACTCTTACTTAAAAAATCCGAACCGGGTTAAAAAGTTAAAAAAAAAGATGTGGCTTCATGAACTTACAAATAGCTATAGGATAGCCAAAAGAAAAACAAACAAAAAAAAGTTGTTATTTCGCACCCAAAAAAAAGTCATCGATGAGCCATTAACAATAGAATGATCTACAAAATTTTCATGCTAACTCTTCAGATTAGCTAGGTAAAGGACCCACTCATCTTGTTTTGAAAAAATGAGCCAGCAGCTAAAAAAAGATGAAAAATCAATACTCAATTCAATTATAGTATCCTAGAGGCCATCCTTCCATACTACGAGTAAAAGAAAATGATAAATTACCATATAAAGCACCCAAGCGACGACTGACTATATCACATGTGAATTATGTCCCCTAAAAAGCAATTAGTATCAGATGATTCAATAATCATAGTGAACATGTGAGAATATCAGACTTATTGTTTTTGTTACTTTCTTTCATAAGCAAAAGACATTAAAAATAGACTATCAAATCAAGATAGATAACTATCTATCGGATACCTTACCTATCATTTCCTATTGACCTTAAAGCTTTTACTGTCTCGCTTTCTATGAAGAATAAGGAGACATCACTACGCCTATTAACATACATTTTTTTTAAATCTCCTACACGGAGCAAAGAAATTGATTTATTCACTTTTCCTTTTTTTTTTTACTCCAACTCAGTTAGTCTAAAAGATAAGAGCTAATCCTGACCATCCTGATTGAATGTATTGGAGTACCGGGGGGGTCTCTCGTAAGTTTATGGAAAGAAAGTCTCTGAGTCCTTTCCACCAACTCCTAAATTTTCCCATCAGCCTTCCTCCAGACAGAGTCAGTAGACCTTTACAACTAGTTTATGGTAGTAATATAATTAGAAAGTCTTGATAGGCTTTGTATAATCTTCTTCAATCCTAGGAGCAAAAAAGGGAATGTCCTTAGGCCCTTGGATTACCAAGATTGCTGACCTCTTACTTTCGTAGTTATGAATTGCGGAATAGAATCAACTTATGAAATTTAATAAGTAAGCCTTCCCCCATTCTCTATTGATATCGTTTGGGCCACTACCCAGAACCCTGCCAGAGCCCTATTTTAGGATAGGAAAAAATTTACAGTTTTTTTAGAACTATGATTCAGAAAATCAAGTATCAACAGGCCTAGTTCTTTTCCTTTGCTTATGCAGGGCAAGAATTTGTCGAGTTGGATCCAGTACTATAAGCCTAAGTATTTTATTGGTGCAGTGACACCTAATTGAACTGGGGATAAAGGATTTGCAGTCCCCTGCCTTACCGCTTGGCCATGCCGCCAAATCCGATCTAAAATCGAGAAAAATCTTATTCATCCCCATTATTTTACTAATTATTAAAAGTAGGAGGGGATTACTAAACCCTTTTTTTCGTTGAATCCCTTTTGAAGAAATTCATTCCTATTTTTAATTGGACCCAATTTTATTCTCTTCGATTGATTGTATCTCAAAACACACACTGCTTAAATACCTTCCCTTTCTATTGAAAAGAGAAAGGGTTTCCAGTCACAGACTGAAAAATTTAGGACAAATTATGCGTATGGCAAGGGAATGTGCTTTCGAACTCAATCGAATTCACAACACTAGCCTGTAACAAGTGTTACAATACGATGCTTTTTGGTTGAGGAATGCCCAGTTCTAGTTAAAGTTCCAGGCATCATAAGTAAGAAGACCTACCAGATGAAAAAACTATATAACGATCACTCACGGCATCATAAGTATGTTCATTGGTATAACGATCCTTAGGCGTAGTGATGTCTCCTCATTCTTTCATAGAAAGCGAGACAGTAAAGCTTAGGTCAAATAGGAAATATAGGTAAGGTATCCGATAGATAGTTATCTATCTTGATTTGATAGTCTATTTTTATGTCTTTTGCTTATGAAAGAAAGGTAACAAAACAAACAATAAGTCTGACTATTCTCACATGTTCCACTATGATTATTGAAAATCTAATACTATTGCCTTTTTTTAAGGGGCATAATTCACATGGATATAGTCAGGTCTCGCTTGGGCTGTTTTAATGGTAATCTTTACATTTTCCCTTTTACTCGTAGTATGGGAAAGGAGTGGACTCTAGGGATACTACTAATTGACTTGAGTAATCGATTTTTTTCAATCTGTTTTTACTCATCTCATTTTTTTAAAAACAAGAGAAAATGAGTGGGGGTCCCCTTTACTTTAACTAATCTGAGAAGTTAGCATAAAACTTTGTAGATCATCTGTTAATGGCTCAATCGATGACTTCTTTCTTGGGCATGCGAAATAACAAATTTTTTGTTTTGTTTTCTTTTGCTATCCTATACTATTATGCTAAGATATAATGAAGCAAAACATCCTTTTTTTTTCAACTTTTTTACCGTGTCTCGATGTTTTTAGTAAAGACCAGATTGAATATAGAATGTCATACTATTAAGTAGAAGGTAACGTTGTTTTCTAAGTTATGTCTGGGGTGCTCAAAGTGATCTATTCTTGTGTGAGTTTGAGAAATCTAAGCCAAAACACCAAATCCGGTTTGTTTCACATGTCACAACAATACACCGGTTTATTTGCAAGCTTTTCTTATTCTTTAGTGTCTCCTCTTTATAGTTTTCACATATTAGTAACATGAATAACGGAAAATTTGTAATACAAATTAGAATAAATGGCACATGGTTTTTATTCCAGGATCAACAAATATTAAAAGTTCAAACTCAATTAGGTATACTCAAATATTAAGGTTTGAAAGTTATATTTTACGAGCTGCAACAATAAAAATGATTTAAGCCAGAACTTTAAATAAAGTTATTCTTGTAATCCATGTCAGCGTAGTAATAGTAACACAAACATCATTACTGGCAGACGGCCATTAAGTAGAAGCAAAACGGGTCTGACAGTGAGAAATACCAACAGAATTACATGGCCGGATCGCAGTTCCAAAATTACAAAGAAACATAATTCACTTGCATCTACCAGATCTTTCTGAACAAAAATTTCAAAGCACCCCACACGTGCTGGCTAGTTCACAGTCAGTGATTTAGGCCATAAGATCACTGCATAGGTGTTGCACAAATTTTTGACCTACTTCACACGTTCATAAAAGCTGAAAGAGGAAACAGGCAAAGCCAAAATACATGGCTGGACATGGACTGACATTGAGACATAACAGATATGCACATGCAAATGATTCACGCATCGATTGTCACGACGCGTTCGCGCGCGACTCCAGCGCTCGCAGGCTTGCCCACTAGGAGTCCCCCAAAGGTAAGGTGTTTTTGCATTAAGACAATCTCACATCCTAAAAAAATATTATTCATGAAAAATCCAATAATCCAACAAATCCTTTTTCAACAAGAAACAACAGTAAAAAATTGTTTTTATGGGAACAAAATTTGGTTCACAAAAAAATATTTTTCATAATTATTACTTAATGACGGGAGCCACTCCAAAAATATTGATATTTTTAAGCCAATTTGCTATTTCTAATTTTTTGGCTTCTGACACTGACGCACTAAAAAAACCTATCCCTACTGGCCCATCACTGCCATAAATCCATCATGAACTGATGAATAAAGGCTACAGATGAAATAAAACATTATTTTGGTGTGCATAATTTATTTCTATTGTTTTTGCTCTTAAATACATTTTCAGGATGACTTATGGAAAATTCATACAGGATAAAAACTTGGAGGACTTCCCAAAACTAATACACATCAAATCTAGTCTACTGTAATTTTTGCGTAATTCTATCACTTGATTTAATATCTTAATAAAATCACTCATACCGTACCGACACCAATATGGACAATATTAATTTCAGGATGCATATCTCACATTTTTACCATATTAAATCCCTAAATCTCCTTGCTATGCATTCTACTAGAATGTTAACCATAATGCTTGCTCACAGTAATTTTGGTCAAGGCTAAATTACATATTAACAATATCAAATAACTTTAGCAAAATACCTAAGTGTAAATTGTCTATCCCTCTATCCACATTAAATTGGGCCTAAGTTAATTCACCATTTAAACACAAAATAATAAAATAATAGTGATGAAAACCCTAAGTAATAATTAAACACAATTAATAGCATTCTGATGCCCACTTTGCATTTTCACCAAAAACTTAACCATACCACTTCTGCCTGTGCATATTGGCCAGCATGTAGACCTCATTATAACAACCCCCTCTACTCATTAAAATTTTACCACAATTTAAATCCAAATAAAAGTCAGTAAAATGTTATTCTTGAACAACAAACTACGTTAGCATTAAGACTTCGTCTCTAGCTGAGAATAACCTCAATTTCACCCCAATCAAATCCTAACTCACCTAGGAGAGCATGTTGGTCAACTGATACAAATTTCCCTCTACTATCAGCCTTTTAGCCATATTTTATAACTAAGGTAACTCAATGAAATCAAGTCCTCAAATCACCAAACTATCTAAGCTTTAGGACTGAAAAACTTTAAAAATGCATAACTAATTCATTTTGGCTCCGAATGAGGTTGAAACAAAATTTGCTAGAATCACAAAACTATGCACTTTATTTCTGTAAACTAAAATTTAACACTACTACTATAGAAAACCCCCCTAAAATGTATAATGGGTAAATACATTATTTAAGTATATAAAGTTGATAAAAAATGCTAAAATTCATAGAAAATTTCATACAAGCCCCAAATGAGCAAGATCAAATTGTGTTAGATTCATATTAACACTGTAAAGTAGGATTCTACAGAACCACCTATTAAAAATACATGATAAAACTAAGACGTGGCCTACACCCTACTGCACCAGTGCATACATCACAAAGGGCCAGATCTCTGTTACATAAACTTCAGTAAGATAAAAAACAAGAAGTACGAATAGAAACCGAAGGGCCTAATATAGAGGCAGCACCTCAGATATGTAAACTGAACATTCTTACAATATGATCTCAACCAAGAAAAAAACACAAAACTCATTATAGAAACCCAAAACCATAATCTCAAATCTTACATAAAATACATTACGCTTAAAAGATCTTATGAGGATATATATATGATCTCATTGACGAACTCCCTGGTGAACTGCATAAAAAATAGATGAGATTATCAATAGAGAGGGAATCTGTAGTTAAGCTGGATTGCATAGGTCCAGTCTTGCAAGTATAAAGCATAGTGTTGCTTGGGGGTATCAAGAGTACCAATCAATAGGATAAATAAAAGCTCTATCTTCTAATTATATGTGGACCAGCAACTAAAACCAGATGGAGATCCTTTATGCTAAAGTCTGAGCAGATGCAAAGGTAAGAACTTACCATAAACGAAAGTGAAAATGCTGCAGAACAAGAGTATGTCAAAATGTGAAGAGAGATAGGTATAGAAGACTTATATGGTAAAAATACAGACACTACGCATATCACTATAGCAATGAAACTACACTTTTTGATTGTTTGGAGTACACACATCTCACTGTTAAATAAAAAATTACGTCTACTCCCATGGAACCACATAAGTATGAATTTATATTTTTAAGGAATGAAAAGACATGAAAATGGCATAGATTCTCTAAAGATTAAATGCCAGCTCAGCCTGAGAACTTCCTAAGGAGAACAACGAGAGATACATTATGCTCACATATTGAGCTTGGTATAGATTTGTGCATGCCAAGCTATATATAACTATATAATCTACTGAACAATGAAATAATTCAGGGCTTTCGCCTCGTCAAATTCAGTGTCCTCTTCAGCAACATTATGTAAGTCAACAAATAAAATCAGAAAGTTAACACAGTGGTGCACAGATGGGCCTTTCGCACTGAATGCACGACTTTTGTGGCACGGCTACTTTTGTTTGCTAGCGCAGCTCATGGCTACTTTTGTTTGCTCTCGGTACAAAAGGTAAAGCCCTAGAAAATACCTGAGAGCAGTAGAGAGCGTGGAAATCAGCACAACACCAACATTTGACTTGCAGCTGGAACCTACAACAAAACAGCTAATTGCAAGTTAGAGCTAATTACATCATTGCTAATTCTGGAAACCGAAACATCTGTAATGAAGAGAAAATCATATTAAAACTCTAGGAACCAACGACTCTCAAAGAGATCCAAATGCAACTGGAGCAAAGAAATCTATTCACCATCCAAACTTTTTTCAAGCAGCCTGACTGAGCAATATTAGAAGTTGGCAGGCTGTTTTGAGGAAATCTGGAGCAAAACAGAGGAATTTACATGACTTGAATTCAGAGTTGGGTTGCCAACTGCTTGGTGTTTCAGAAAATTTCAGAGCATGGAGGCATCATAATTAAGTGCATGGACCTGTGTACTCCTGCACTATCCAGGAACTTACATGACTCCTATTCACCAAACCAATTTTTGCAACTCAGGTGTATCCATTAACAAAGTTTAGCAATCATGAACCTGAAGTGACTTCCCATAGGTTGAAGACGACGCTTACCTTGAGGACGACCTCCAACACCTTGGAGATGAACCCGGACCAGCCCCTGCTCTTCTGCACCATTGCCGCAACCTGCTCCGGGCCACCACCCCCGACCACCGCATCCACCACTGCATTGAACGTGTCAACAGTGAAGGAGTGGAAATAGTTGGTGAACAGATTGATGAAGAAAGTAAGGCAAGTGTCTTCCCCACTCTCTTTGACCATATTGAATCCTATGATTTGGGGAATGAATATGTGTTGATTTACAAAATTGCACGCGTATTTATGACTATTGATATTTGAAATGTGGTAAATGGTAGTTATATTCAACTTGCTGCATATTCCACCTTGAAACTTGAATTTCCTAGTGTTTGTAACCTTATATTGGGTTAGAGTGCTTTCCAAGTTCTCAAATGGATATATACATGCCTATTATGCTTGCAAATGCTTTAGTCATGCTTACAAATATGCAAATAAACATTACGGTCAACTTATAAATGAAAATTTGGGCATTATGTTACTTCTGGACAGAGGTGAATCCGCCGGTTATTTATGAACTAAAATGGAGACATTTGTTTGACTTGGACAAAGTGATGTGCATATGATAGTAATTGCGCACTGATAGAGGAGTGTTCACCTGAGTTAATTAAGGACTGAACTCAATGATAAGTTTTACAGTGCAACTACATGTGCTACAATGGGATGACCTTAGCTCATTAAGTTGCTCAATGTTTAACGTGGAGCGGATGTTTCATTCAAGGCCGTGATTGCAACCTGCATGCAGCACACTACAGGCTTGGGTTCAGACTCGGAGGCTAGTTGATCAATTGAGCGAGCTTTGACTGATAAATTAATAAGCAGATGGAGAGCTACAGAACGAGCTAGCAGGGAACAAAATATGGCCTAAGCGCATGTAGGTATTAAGGAAAGCGAGGAGACAAGTACATACTTTGAGCAGCAAGCAGAGTACCTGGAGACACGAGACGTGCGGGGCGATCGATCGATGGAATGAGGTCTCCCTTGCCACGCGCGTTGCTCTTGCCAGCCGACCGGTTTTGTCTACTACCACTAACATCGCAGTTTTGCCTAGAAGTCCGGAAGAATAGCAAGCCGGTCACTGGCCGTCAGTCAAGCCAGGCAAAAGCTGATGGTGGCGTCTTCGTACGGTGTCTAGCCACATGCACTGAATGCATGACTTTTGTGGCACGGCTACTTTTGTTTGCTAGCGCAGCTCATGGCTACTTTTGTTTGCTCTCGGTACAAAAGGTAAAGCCCTAGAAAATACCTGAGAGCAGTAGAGAGCGTGGAAATCAGCACAACACCAACATTTGACTCGCAGCTGGAACCTATAACAAAACAGCTAATTGCAAGTTAGAGCTATTAAGGGCCATGGATATTCAATGATATCTTATGAAATTTCCAAGGGACTGCCAAGCTGAATTGAACAAACACGAATAATATCTTGTGAAATTTCCCTCGCAACAAATTAGTAAGCCAATGAAAAACTAGATATTGCTTGTGTGGCACAAACATTTCAGCATTTGTTTAGTCAACATTTGCCAAGACTTTTGTCCAGGTCTCCAATCAGTGTACTGTTTAGCCATCTAATCCTCTAGTATTTTAGGAAGAATATATATAACTGTTTGGTGGTTTGGATGATGACATGTTGAGAGAAAAATAATCTATCTTTAGTTCTGATCATGGAAGGTCATCGGAAATTGATCTGCACCTAAAATTTAAGCAATAAATTATTTAATTCAGCAAAAGCTAAGACCTTGTATCTACACTGCTCTTATATCCATTAAGAGATAATGTATTGATCAGATGGCCATGGTCTTTAGCTAGAACATTCATTTAGGATTAGCAGAAGCAAAGGAAGAAATGTCGTGAGTAGAGGATGACCACACACCTGAGTTTGATGACTACAACACGAATGTGAGCTTGAGCTCAGGCACAATGGCCATTGCCTTCTGGTCCCCCACATAGCCAAACTATATGAACCATCCACATGCAAATCCACAATGTACGAGACCAATTCGTCTATGTCCATGTCGCACTATTGCTGTGGAATCCACTCATCCAAAAGGACAAAAGTTTGCTAGGTGCTGGTTCAAACTCAGTTGAAACATGTCAGCATACCAAAAAAAAGATGAATTTTATTTGTCTAAGTTTCCATATCCACCCAGACATACCTTATTTCTATGTTCTGAAGTACAGTGCAATAATAAAAAAAATCAGCTAATAATTCTGCTCTCATCAATAACAAACACCAGCACTAATTTTAATTCGGAACACAGAAGAAACAAACATGCAAATTGCACTACTATAAATATTTCAATTTTCGCTGGGCTATAGAACAGTTGGATAGTAAGTTGTGTGTAAAATCATTATCTCAGCAGTATTCCAAAGTACACTATTTTATCAGGTAATAAATAATCAATCTGGAAACACGACACGATCAAGAAAATGCATAGATAGAAATCAGACCATTATGAGTAAAATTAAAGACTCAACATTTCATTGGCACTGCAACTAATCTTTAAAAGAAATATGACTTCTTTTGCTGCAAATAGTGCTTGTGGAAAAGAATCTACAAAAATTAGCAACTTCAACTCTGAATATGAACATCCTCCTTAGGAACCATTGCCGAGAAGTAACAAATTATTAGCAATTTAAAATAGTCACATACAGGCATTTAGCACGGTCATATAAAACAAACATCAAATCAACGGTACATCTAGTTCATCCACGACATTTCCAACCAAACCAGCAAACGTAAGCAAAAATGGAACTACACTTCCCTGCCCTTAACAATTCACCAAGCAATCACAGCCAGGCAACAAAACAACGAAGTCTACAAATGAATCACAACCACCAAAATAAAATTGATAGGTCCTACAAAGTCAACAAATGTCAGCTATCACTACACAAGCACAATCACCTGATTTTACTACTTTCTTGAAACTGTACCAACTTCACAGCATCAGAAAAAAATAAACAACCAAAAGAACAAGTGAAATTGGAGTGCCACAATAACGAGAAGGGAGTTGCCATCAAAAAGCAAGTGAACAGCAAATGCCAGCTGTCACCACACAAGCATAATCACCTAATTTCACCTTACTTTCTTGAAACTGTACCAACTTCACAGAATCAAAAAAACTACATAACCAATAGGGCAAGTGAAAATGAAGTGCTGCAATAACGAGAAGGGAGCTGGCATAGAAGAGCAAGTGAACATGGCATGCCCTTGATGAAAACATTGGTAACACCTCTAGTAATGCATGTTTTCAGTGTTTAAAAAACAAATGCAAAACAAAGTGTTAAAAAGCACAAGTTAGCTCAAAGTAGTTCAGAAAAGCTAAACCATGTCAAAGTGAAAAAAGCAAAAGAAAAACTCTCCCGGTTAGCAAAGAAAAAGAGTTTCCATCCCTTTTCAATAAAGCACAAAATCGAGTCTTTTTCAAAATCAACCCTTTGATACAAACTTCAAACCAAATTTCTCCCATGTCAACTACACATGTAGGAATGACTCATAAAGGAATGCAAAATAAATAACCAAGAAGCACATATGCCATGGGTACGCTAATTTTTATATTTTTCCTCTTCCAATTTCTTGACTTTGGGAGCTTTGAAGTTTACCTAAAGCAAACCAAGTGACAAGTTTGCAACACAAGTGAGATAAAGTGGTCAGCTAGCTAACAATCATGCCATAGAGCCTCAAGATGAAACAAAGTTACAACTCTTAAGATTAAATCCGCACTAAAAGGTTATATGATTCAATGATTTATAATGCAGTGCTTTCACTAGGACCAACTCAAGAAAAATACCTCACACATAATTTTCAAGCCGTGTCTATACATCCAAAGCAATGCCTAAGCTTGTAAAAGTGCAATGTTGAGAAAATTTCAGATTTAGAAAATGCAATATTGAATGTATTTTCGAAAGTGCCTATCTCAGCACAGCAACCTCTATCCAGGGATACAAGGTGCCACCTGAGTTTCAGTCACACGACCTATTGTGAGGTTCTTGCATACACAGAGTGCAATGGTACACAAGCAGTCCCCATGCAACGGTCTTGTCAACTATGACCACCTCCAAGTTCATATCAAAGTGCAATGATAAGCAATCTCGTTAGATGGCATAGGAAAAACAAATTTTCATGATTCACTATTCTGTTCCTGTGCACCTTTTGTATTGTTTTTGACATTTTTCTTTCAGATTTAGCATTTTTTTTATTTTTCTTCATTGCATGAGCAATAGCACTTCTGGCAAAGGATGAAATAAACTCAGCATGAACATGTGTAAGCATATTTCACCCAAATTAGCCACTAGATCAGCACAGCATATTTCTTTATGTTGAAATAGAAGAATTACATGTCATGCATCATATCCCTCAAAAGCTGTACCAAAGGCTCATAAAGAAGCTAGAAGACACAATAGTTAAACTAATGATCAATCCACCTCACAAATATTGCTAGCAAGAAAAATGATTGACTAGAGGTAAAAATCAAAGCTCTTTATCCTTTTTTTTCTGATTATAGAGCAACTAAAAATTAATGCAATATGATACAAATGTAAAAGACACAAACTCCCCTTCAAATAAATCCCATACGATGACAACTCTTGATTCTTCCCAAAGTAAAGCAAAGCAAAAAGAATCCAATTGTTTTGTGAAAATGAATGCATGCAAACAAACAGACAGCAGAATTCAAGGAAAGCAAACACACGTCACACAAGCCAAATCACTCCAAAAACAAATCATCTTAACTAGCAGTGTCACTAATGTAGTACATGATAGAACGATCTATCTAAAGCCACTGATACTACTGTTATTAGTGGCAGTTTGTGGTTGGACCAGTCACCCACATTCATGTTCAAGCCAAAACAAATAAATATACCATGCACAATAAATTGCTAATTAACATATAAATCCATACATACACAAAGCATAAAGTCCACCAAATGGCCTGTTGTATCACTGAAAAGAAATAAAGATTCCAGATAGTACTAGAACGAATCATAATACATTTTGTGTCAATTTTCAACCATGCTTGCACCACTAGGAATCCAAATTGCAAAGAGACAAATAAGAAAAAGACTTCGCCATATGACGAAGCATAAGAAGAGAGAATAAGAACCTAGACACACAAAGATCATATATGCACAGGGAAACATGATGCTCCAATAATACGAATATGATGTTTCAGTAATCCATTTTATTTGCTCAACGATAATCCTGACTTCAAACTTGGAGCAAGACCATACAAGTAGTGAGCATGATATCATCATAGGATGTTTTTATTGGGCCCTAAAGAGACAAGTGTTAAATTTTATTGATTATGCTATTAACTCCATGATGAGTGATCAACATAATTTAATGCTTAGTTGCCTAGTGACAAAACAAAGACATAACAATAACAGCATAGACTGTTTTAAGACAAGCTTTCTCCTAGAGGACAGCAAAATCAAATATCCATCGATAGCAAAATTCAACCACACGGTCGTTCTTTCCTAATTGGATAACAAAACAGAGAGCAAGGCAACCACAGCAAATGGCGCAAATATACTAGCTTGCCAAAGATACCCTATGAGAGAGCAAGAGGGAGGGATGTTACTGACTAGTTGATGTAGAGACCATTGTTGCCGTGGTTTCGTCTAATCGGTCCGGTTTGGGTAGCAATTAGAAGGAGGGGAGCCAAATTTTGGGCTAAGACACTTAAAATCCCCAAATTCCCCAACGGCCGAAACCCTAAAAATTTTTTCTCCCCGAGATTGAGAACTCAAATGTCATTTTTCCCCAAATCCCCAAGTCAAGAAATTCCAAATTGGTGCGGGATTAAGTCGGACTCACTGGAGGTCCTCCTCGCCGAAGTTGCGCAGCGGCGGTCTTAGCTCATCCCGCCTCCGTGCGACCTCGTCGATCTCACGTCCGGCCCACACCTCGAGCTCCGCCGTGAACCCGCCTTCGTGCGACCTCATGGTCCCCATCTTGCCGCCGTGCTGGACCGGTCCCGTGCCTTGCCTCCTTGGCCGCGCGGGGCCGAGGCTCTCCCGGTGCGGGCGCCGTGCGCTGTGCCGAGGAGGAGAACCAGTGCAACGGCGGCGAGGGACACCACGGCGCGCGGCCTGAGACCGCCGCGCACCATGGCCGCCGCCGCTTCGCTCGGCGTCGGCGCCGTTTTCTCGCGCGTGGAGATCGGGAGAGAATGGGGATTAGGGTTTCGCTGGCCGAGCGGCGATTTTAGCGCGTGCGCGTCGATCTCTGGCCGTCGGATCACATCCCGACGGTCATCGCTGTGCCTGCGCCGATCCATCCGGGCAATCCCGGCCGCCGACTAAAGATCCAACGGCGGATGATTTTGGGCCGCGGATTGATCGGGCCGTGCGCGAGTTATGGGCCGCGTGCGCGCGACCGCGCTCCCTGGCAGTGTAACAGGCCGGGAGGCCTCTAATGGGCCGCAAGGCCTAATTACATTTTCTATTTATTTTCTTAGTTTTTTCCTCTATTAATTCCTATAAGCAGATTTAAATTGCTTAATGCTATTTCATGATGCTATTAAATTTCAGTAAAATTATTATGTTGCCATTAAATTTAAGTAAAAAAAATTGTCCCTTATATTTTATGTGTTGAGTTTTAATTTCTTTAGGCCATAATTATTAATTTATGATTTCTACATTAAGATTTAATTCTTTTAGGCCATTTCTTAATGCTATAAATTAAAGTAAAATTTATATTTCTGCATTATAATTAATTTCCAACTAAATGGAACCAACGAGAATTTTAGTTGGAATATTTTATTTATTTCCTTCATCATTTTGACCCAACGGAGTTATGGCTTAGGATATTATTATTGACGATAAATTTAGCTTTGTTTCATTTTGTCCAACGGAATTATGGAGTAAAATAATTTTCTTGTGCATGACTAACTAGACCAACGTAGGGTTAATTATGTATATTTTCGCTGTTTACTAATGATTTGTCGTTAATTTCAGCTATTAATGATGTCGTTGCTCAAATAAACAACATTGAGCAACTAAATAGCACCAACTTCTAGAAATGGAAGGAGAGGGTGACAATTACTCTTGGGCTACTTAATTATGATGTTGCCTTACGAGAGGATGCACCCATTCCTCCTCCCGCTAGTGCCACTAATGCAATTAAGAAGGCATATAAGGAGAAGGCGGAGAAATGGGAAAAGGCAAATCGCATGAGTTTACTGGTCATTAAGAACTCTATATCCCCTGGCATCAGAGGTGGCATTTTTGATGCTGACAACACCAGGAAGTATACGACTAATGTTGAGCAAAATTTCAAAGGCTCATCTAAGACTTATGCTAGTGTTCTCATAATGAGGATGCTCACCTCTCGTTACGACGGGAAGGGGAGTGTATGAGAGCACATCATGTCTATAACCAACATGGCAGTACAATTGAAGAGCATGGACTTAGCTATCTGTTGACGCCGAAAATCGTCGGGGATCAGTCCGGCGTCCTGTGAGCCACGCGAAGGCCTGGGAGATTTGCTTTACTCCAGTGCAGGTCATAAAGATTTGAGGTTCGTAGGCGTGCCAGTCAATTTGACCCTGCAATTGACAAGGAAGAAAAATGTTAGATTCGTGAGCCTATCGGCTGGAAGCCGATACTGACTCATCTCATCGGCCTACAGCCGATGGGCACTGTAGCACTTATACGCCGGCTAGAAGCCGATGATGGCGTGAGCAGTAGTAAGATAATGAGTATTTAACCAACCGATCGCTAGAAAGGTTCTCAGAGATCAGCTATGAGTTGACGAGATAAGAAATTGAAGTGCGCAAATAATTTAAAGAAACACCAGCCGATTACGATTGAAATTGATGATGCCGCCACCAAGGCCTCGCCCGTGCTCGTGATCACATCGGCAATGTAAACTGATCGGCTAACCCCCAGCCAATCACGATAGTGATGCGAGCAAGAATATGACGAGCAGTGCAATCGGCTAAGTGAATAATAACCTATCGGCTAAGCACTCCGATAGAACGTCATATTAAACCCATCGGCTTATTAAGAGTACAGTTATTATCATCAGTCTAGTAGATCGGACCCAACCGTTGCAGCACAGACTGATGGTGATAACAGGACCTCGGTAAATCGATAGATTTGATGTGGTCGTGATGTAATGATAACTTATCGGCTAGGCACTCCGATAATACATCGCATAAACATCGATCGATTTGTTGGGAATAGAATTATTATTGCCAGTCTAGTAGATCGGACCCAACCGTTGCAGCACAGACTGGTAACAATAATAGAATCTCAACAAGCCGATAGATCTAATGCGGCTGTGATGTAGAACAAGATAACTTATCGGCTATGCATTCCGATAATACGCTTGCACAGAAAACATCGGCATATCGGGGATAACTTATCGGGGCAGTTTAGTAGGTCGGACCTAACCGATGCAGCACAAACTGTCGATAAATTATTCCCAATGGGCCGATATGATCTATGCACACGTGTATGCCTAATCAGTCTACGAGGTCAAACTGAACTGATGCAGCCATAGACAAAGCAAACATACCGTGGTAAGGGGTGACGAGACTTACCCTCTCGCTGGAGTTCGGACCTAACCGATGCAGCCCGGCTCGAGAGGCAAGATCCCGTCAAAAGGGTGGCGATGCACCGAATTTGATTGATCTGTAGTTGATAATTTACAAGGTGCCCGGGTATACGTATTTATACCCCGAGTTACACAAGTCCTTATAGGACACGGTTCATGATTTCCTAATTACAATAGAAAACGCCAACAAGACCTGACCGGACACGAGGCTAGGTTTCCTAAAGATAAACACTTGCCTAATTAATATGTACACTAATTAACTGCCAAGTAACGGTCTTCACGGCTCCTTCCCAATTCCAGTCTCTTCTCCGTCAGTTGACTGCAATCTCTCCTTTGACCGAATTTGCTACAGGGCCTTACCAAATTTTGGCGTTAACACATGCCCCCCAATTTCGGAGTTCTGCTATAGGACTTCGAAATTCTTTCATTTTTGGGCCTCCAGATTTCTTCCATACCGAGGCGGCCCAAGATAGTCCACTTGCCATAAATGTTTGAAACAGTGTCAACGGCCTCGATTCCCGCTTGGTTGTCATACCTCTATAAAAACGCTTCGTCTCCTTGCCTTTTTTACGCTTTCACATCACCAGAGCACCACCGCTTCATCTTCCAAATCTTCACCAAGCTCTAGCGAATCCAGACGAATCATCGCAACCTTCTTCTCTGGCCATCGATCCCTGCATCTTCTCTCACTCCCGCGATGGCATCGGCGTCTGCAGTTCCTGAGGTAATCCTTCTGCCCGATTATCTTCTTCCGACCTACAGCCCATGCGAATCCGATCTGCTATGCTCTTTACCTGTTCTTCGTTGTGTTCTTGTTTACTGTAGCATCTTAGAGCCCAGATCTTGATTCCGGCCGCCGATTACCCCGGCTTTTTCTATCATGGCCCCATGGGCAGCGAAGACCCCACAGATTTCATCAGTGCCGAAACTCAACGTATTCCCTTCAAGAACTCGGCCATGCGAGTCGGCGACTGGACCAATAGCTTCAGGTCATGGCCGAGTAAGCTGCCCGGGTGGAGAGATTGGTACCTCAGGGTGTCGGCTGCAAAGAGGACCTATTGGGAAGAATCTCACATCGGCCACTGCATCAACCTCTCCCTGGCTGATATGGAAAGGAACGAATCTCTGCTCGCATCGGCCTCATATTTCTGGTCTGATGCTCTCAATGCCTTCCTGTTTGGGCATGGGCCGATGACCCCTACTTTGCTGGATGTGACCATGCTCACCTGTCTGGATACGACAAGCTACATCGACCCCTTCAAACTCCGGTTCAAACCCACTCATCGGCTTCAAGCAAAGAACATCAGTGGCTGGTCCAGGTACATATCTCTTCACAATAAGGGAACCGGATCGGTTGATGACCGGGAACACGTTGCTTTTCTGAACCTCTGGCTAGAGCGTTTGTTTTTGGTGGCGCTACCCTTGGTCCAACAATCAACATGCAGTGCTTGGCAGAATGCTTGGTTGATCGGAAACAGATCCCTTTGGGGAAATTCCTCCTTGGTGCCACCTACCAGCTGCTTCATCAAGTGGCAACTAAGCTATCGGCCGGCCAGCCCGTCGGCCACATTGGGGGTCCTTGGTGGTTGTACAGCTCTGGCTCAATGTTTACACCTTCAAGGCCATCCCAGAAACTTCTCTCCTCAAGCAATCCTTCCCAGCCGATTACCCAGAAGATCAAGACCCCATCTATCACCGATGCATCTCTATGGGCGAGGCTGCATCGGCCCTTTCTGGCGGCAAGATAACCCCCGCTGAAGTTAGTCAGTGGTTCAAGGGGTTTTATTATGGCTTTACCAGGGATGCCACTCTTTGGTTTGCTTATAACGACGCATCATCATTCGAGATGCCTTCTAACTTTGATCCCCTCAAAGCTCTGAATGATGATGAGTCCAAGGCCATATTCTTATCGGCTATCAGTCCTTGTTTGCTGCCAACTGGCTTTTCTCTGGGCCGAACTCAACCCTCGTATGAGTTCTACCATCCATCGGCCAGCTCCCGTCAACTCGGCCTTGGCCAGCTTCCGATCGGCCTGTTCTTCATCGACAAACTTCAGGCTCGGGGCACGGTCAGCAGCGCCCTAGAATATGACCGGATGCGGACCTTGACGGACTCCCTTCTTCTAGGCGCCGCCACTGAGGTGTATATCTGCACTGCCAACACCAAGCCTTTTGTCCGATGGTGGTCAGAATGGAAGAAACATCTGTTCTGCTTAGCGCCCACCTGTTACTGCTCCCGTTTGGACACCGACTATGTTGAATCCGATGACGAGGTAACACCCGTAAGCCTCAATCGCCTTCTCCAACCAACTCTTATTCCTAATTTTTCGCAGGCTGCCAGCGTCGAGCCCCCATCAACAAGCAACAGCGGTCGGCCGATTCTGTACCAACCCTCATCGGCCACTCCAAACTTAGGGCGCGACGCTCCATCTCCATCGGCTCTTCTCAAGGCGCCTCGGCCGATGGGACAAAAACGTAAAAAGTTAGCGCATCGCCCCTCCTTGAAGAAGCAGAAGACCGATGCCGATGTTGCTGCCACGACGCCATCTTCTCCCCAGACCACATCAGCTCCTTCGTCCCCTCAGGTATGCGCTAAATTGGACATTACTTCTCGCTTTCTCATTTATCTCACCAGTCTCATTTTTCAGCTTGAATCATCGAATCCAGAACCTCAACATCCCTCTGACATCCTTCTAAGCGCTGAGCCGATGGCTTCTCCAGCTCCCCCTCTTTCAGTACCAAGTCCTCCAGCCGTCAACGAGACTGCTCCTATTCCATCGGCCGACGTTGGTCCTCTTGAAGAACAACCTATCCATCCTCCTAAAGCCGATGCTGCCCGAGCTGCTGACGTCCCTCCTCAGGTAACTTCTTTATGCCCACACTTTGCTTTCAACTATCTACTGATCTTTTCACCGATGTCAACTTTGCAGTCCTTGGCCGATTTATTCTCCTTTGACATCGGCAAGTACTTGGAGGCGGAAGACGAAACGGCCACCAGCGCAGCAAGCAAACCGTCGTTCCCAGCCGATGTGCGCGATTACCTAACAAGCATCAACGATCGGCTGGAAAACCCAATTGATGCGCTAGTTGAAGACTGTGGGCCGATTTGGGCAAGGTTTGCAGAAATTGAACATTATCTGCCTGAAGAACTTGTCGATGCATTAACCCCTACAGCATACCTGGAGTCTCATAGGTTCAAACTCATCAAGCTTAGACAACACATAGCCGATCGGGCTGACCAACAGAAAATCATGGCAGACATCCAAGCCGATCGGCTGCTAGCCCAGACAGATAAGAAAAGACTTGATGATATGGCTGCTGCCCCCCAAGAGCTCTAATCTAGGCTAGACCAACTGAAGAAAAAGGAAGCCGATTTGCTGGGAGAACTTGAAAAAGTTCGCAAGGACCTCGAAGCCACAGAATCCCAGCTTATCGGCCTACCACAAGCCATCCAAGACCAAGAGGCTAAGATTGCAGCGACGGTGCGCCAAGTCATCCATCGGCGCAAGAACTTGAAGACCATCCCAGGCTCCGATGATGACGACCTCCGTGCCATTAACGAAATTGATCAAATCCGTTTGCGCGCAATTGAAACTATCCAAAAATTCTTGTAACTTAACAATTGATGGCTTCTTGAGATGCGCTGACTATGCTGTAACATAACCTGATCGGCTTTGCTGCTTGTTTCCTTCAATTGCCCCTTAGTATTATTTTCTATTTACTTGATCTAGAGGTGATACCAATTGATATCGGCTGTCTTTAGGCGATGCAAAACATCGGCTTTCCATACTATTCTAGAAATCAGCTACACTTAACCGATTTAAGAGTCGATCCACACGCTAGGGTAGTATTTCTTGAGACATTTTCCGTTAAGTGCTTTAGCAAACTCTGTTCCATCAAGATCTTCTAACACATAGGCATTACCAGGCACACAGCGATTAATCCGATAGGGCCCTTCCCAATTAGGCGACCATTTTCCAAACTTATTATCTCTGGACCCGATCGGCAAAATCAACTTCCATACAAGATCCCCCTTGGCAAACGACTTATTTACCACCTTTTTGTTATAATACCGAGCTGCCTTAGCCTTATTTTCCTTAATCCTTTCCAACGCCCTCAGCCGATTCTGAGCCAAATCTTCAAGTTCATCTGTCATTAAGTTACAATAATCATCAGCTGTCAACTGATTTTGCAAAGAAATTCTCCTAGAGCCGATGTTAGTTTCCCATGGCAAAACTGCCTCATGTCCATACACTAACTGATACGGTGGCACCCGAGTAGATCCATGACATGCCATCCGGTAGGCCCATAGTGAATCGGCTAACGTAGTGTGCCATCGCCGTGGCTGCTCATCAATCTTCCGCTTAATCAACTTGATCAAACTCTTGTTAGAAGCTTCTGCTTGCCCATTGGCCTGAGCATAATAAGGCGACGAATTTAATAGCTTGATTCCCATACTGGTAGCAAACTGTTGAAACTCATCAGACACAAAGACAGATCCCTGATCAGTAGTTATCGTCTGAGGAATCCCAAACCGATAGATTATATGTTCCTTCACAAATTCGATCGCTTCCTTGGATGTAACTTTCTTCAAAGGAATCGCTTCTACCCACTTGGTAAAATAATCTGTTGCCGCCAATATGAACTTATGTCCTTTACTTGATGAAGGAAAAAACTGGCCGATCATATCAATTCCCCAACCTATGAACGGCCATGGCTTGATGATAGGATTCATAGCCGATGCTGGTGCTCGCTGTATATTTCCAAACTTTTGACAATCTTGACATCCTTTATAATACCTAAAGCAATCCTCCAGCATTGTCAGCCAAAAATACCCTACTCTTCTCAGCAACCACTTCATCTTATGGGCCGATTGATGAGTCCCACAGACACCTTCATGCACCTCGCACATAACCACTTTGGCTTCTTCCAAATTCAGGCACCTAAGCAGAACCCCCTCAAAAGTCCGATAATATAATTCCCCATCAAGTAATACATACTTAGTAGCTTTATACCGAATTCTCCTGGAAACCAATTGTGATGGATCTCGCAAATAACCAATTATTTCCTGCCTCCAGTCATCGGCCTTGTCTTGAACATCAATATCGGCTATTTCAACCTCAACCTGCTTATTCAGCGATACCCTGAAGCAACCTGTGCAAGATTATTGGCTTCCAAATTCTGCTCCCTGGGAATATGACCTATTGACACCATCTTGAAATCCTTTAACAAATCCATACACTCCTCATAATATGACCTCAAAACATCATCCTTGCGCTCATATTCTCCAGATAACTGTTTGACCACTAATAAAGAATCGCCAATTATTTCTATGACATCGGCTCCAATTTCCTTCAAAAGCTGAAGTCCTTTTAGCACCGCTTCGTATTCTGCCTGATTATTAGTCCGATAAGGCTTAATTGTGAAAGCAAACTCGAAACTTGCTGATGAGGACATCGCTAGTAATGTCAAAGCTAGTAATGAGACTCCAATAACAGGACCAATAACAAGAGCACGAGCCAAGAAACTACAATCTCAGGTGAACCTGCTCCTTAATGAATATGTCATTAATTTTAATGAGAATTTTATACTACCTAAAAACAATGTCTTACTTGTGCTTAGGTTTGAAGAGTCAGCAATGAATGGAGATCAAGTATATGTGGCCATCATCCAAGGAAGCACAAGCCCACGGCATGAACAATCCAGCCCATGAATAATTCTGCGCTACAGTACCAGGCCGTGAACAGTACGGCCCATAAACAGTACCGTGCTACAGTAGTTGCGCGTGAATAGTACCACATGGAAAGTTTAGTGTGGAATAGCCTTAGGCTGAGACTATATATTGAGGGGTAGACCCCATTGTAAAGGGGGAACCATTTTTGATAATACTCTTGTTCTTTCTGTTGGCTGAACCAACTTGAGGGAATTGGGAGTTCATTGAAATTAAGATTGTTCAACCTTTTCCGCTGGGAATTGGGAGCACGATAGAACTTCATCGGTGGTCGTGAAGTTCAACACGTGAGATTGGGCGAATTATAGAGTGCTAACTCTTGCATTGGCAACGGGGGATCACTACGATTCATCAAATCCACGTGAGTATCCAGAATCCTACGTCGAGAAGATCGGGCGACCCCGTATCATCTTGGTATCAGAGCGCGGTTTACTCGGTAGGATTATTTACCCTTACTTTTAGATTGTCTTTACTTCTTTTTCCTATAGTCCATTAAAACCGAAATTTGCCACAAAAAAAAATCCAAAACCTTTAAATTAATCTGTTATTTTGCGTGAGTTTAATTAGGTTTTAGTCCATTAGAATTTTTGTTTAGGTGCTGATCTTTGTGTTCCTTTGCGTAGCTTGATCTTTGTGTCCACATAACTCCTCCAAAATTGTTGATCAAATTCTAAATTCCTTACTGTCCGGATTACTCTCAAGAGATCCAATTGAATTCTCGTTGTGGTAGAGTTGGTGATAGAATCCACTTCCTTCAAAACCGAGAGCTAGCTGCAGTTTGGCTTCAAAAAAAAAAAAATCATTACTTGTGTCAAACCCTAGCTGGCCGAAAAGAAAGAATTGCTAAAGTTGAGCTTCACTTATATCTTTTCATCAATTGAGACTAGCCTTTCACATTGCCGTTAGGGCTGTTCTTGAGTACTATTTATAGTTGCTGAATTCCTGGATTTGTGCAAAGGGGAGGCAACACTAGTTCGGCCAAACTTGAAAAAAAAAAAACAGGGCCTGAAAGTTTCTGTGATTTGATAAAAAAAGTGAAAATAGAAAGTGTTGGCCAAAAAAAAAAAAGAAAACTCTATGGGAACCCCTAGTTCATATGTTTCAGCTTGTGCACTTAGTCTCATAGAGCAATCTTGTGCCCTTACATTCGTAAATATTGCAATTGGCTAGCGTCTCTCCTTGTACTTAGTGCAAAAACGAGCTAGTTATTCATCTCAATTTCAGATTGCCTCTTTCTAGCTTAGTCTTTTGTTTGCATTAAGTCCCATTTATCGTTGCGTGTGCGTTCATATCCTTCACTACCAATTGGATCAGCACTTGGACAAAGTTTCTAGTTTGGATTATTACTTGATCTTACAATATCGTAAAATTCAGATTGTGTAGGATAAACACTTTCATACCAAGCTCCACCATATAACCGTTGTTGTGCAAGTAGTGAACACTCTTAAATTCGCTTGATCATCATTGTGCTGTTGTCACTTCTACTAGGTGTAAGTTTTTATTGGCCTTAATTCACTTCGGAAGGGTAAGAACTTTACTTGGAGAGAGGACATAGTGAGATTGAGTGTTTTCCACACAGCTTTTTTTTTTGTTTTGTTTCTTGCATAACTAACCATGTCAGGTGGAGGAGAACACCAAGATGAGAGTGGTGGGACAAATGAAACTCAGGCATTCGTCAAGCAATATCAATTTGGGGCACTCCGCGAACACTTTCAACGTGAGTTACACCAAGGGCTCAATCAACTCCATGAGAAGCATGATGCTTTTGCTGATCAAATATCAAGGGATATGCAAAATATGGAGATACAAGCTGAAGAAAATGTGCGCCAATTGCGGGAGGACATTGGGGCCCTTACTAGGCTCATACAAGCTCGTAATGGTGGCGAAGAAACAAGTATTCAAGGAGGAGAAGCTGCTGCACATATACCTCCTGCACAGTTAGGAGGACGAGGAGGAGGCCATGGAGGGCGTGGCCAGGGTCTAGGTGGAGGCCATGGAGGGCGTGGCCAGGGTCTAGGTGGAGGTCGTGGTGGTGCTGTACATGCGATGGAAGAGGATGGTGATTTTGCTTTGCATTACAATGACCACTATCGTCGTCCACGCAATGAAGATGATGGATTGGGCAAGCTCAAGTTTTCCATGCCCAAGTTTGCAGGTGGGACTGATCCCGAGGAGTATCTCACTTGGGAATTGAAGGTTGACAAAATATTCCGTATGCATCACTATACGGATGAGAGAAAGATACAGTTGGCATCACTTGAGTTTGAAGGTTATGCTTTGGATTGGTGGGAACAAGTCATTACTCAAAGAGCTGAGAATGGAGAAAACCCTGTTGCAACATGGCAAGAGATGAAGTGGGAAATGAGAGCTCGTTTTGTTCCTTGTCATTACAGGCGTGATCTATTTGATAAATTGCAGAATATGAAGCAGGGAGCACATTCTGTGGAGGAGTACTACAAGGAGATGGAGCTAGCCATGATTCGAGCCAAGGTTCAAGAACAAGAAGAGCAAACCATGGCACGCTTCCTCTCAGGTTTGAACCATCAAGTCAAAAGAATTGTTAATTTTCAGCCTTATACCAATCTTTATGAGTTGGTGCATCAAGCTACAAAGGCAGAACGACAATTGCAAGAGGATGCTAAGTTTGCAAGATCAACGTCCTTTGTTGCACGTACACCATCCAGCGGAGGAAGATATGGTTCCAAATCACAAATAAGCCAACGAACAGCTCCAAGTGGTGGTTCAAGTTTTCGCCCATCATTTAGCAAGAAGGAAGAAGCCACTCCAAGTGCAAGAAAGCCATCAAATCCAGCAGCTAGTAGTTCCTCTTCTATTGGTTCTACAGCGAAGAGTAGCGGTATACAATGCTTCAAATGCCTTGGTCGTGGTCATATGCAAAAGGATTGCCCAAATAACAAGGCGATGTTGATATTAGAGAATGGGGAATATGATTCTGCAAGTGAAGAAGAGAATGATCACCAAGCTGAGTTAGGGACATATGATGATGCACATGAGGAGGAGCAAGACATAGAGTATTGTGAACCCGGTGTTGGTCCTATACTTGTGTGTGCTCCGACAGTGTTGAGTGTACAACCAAAGCCTTCCCATGAACAGCGCTGCAATTTATTCCATACAAGAGCTCAAGTTAGCAAAGATGGTAAATTTTGCAAAGTAATCATTGATGGTGGGAGTTGTCATAATTTGGCTAGCAAAGGAGCTTTGCAATAAACTTGGGTTAAAGTACAAGAAACACCCACATCCATATCAGATCCAATGGCTGCATGAGAGAGGTTCATTGAGTGTAGGATACACCGTGGATGTTGAATTTGAAATTGGCACTTATCGTGATACGGTGGAGTGTGATGTGGTGCCTATGGACGTATGTCACTTGCTGCTAGGAAGGCCATGGCAATATGATCGTGCTGTGATTCATGATGGAAGAACTAATCAATACAAGTTTTGGTGGAACAAAAAAAAAGTGGTGCTGCTACCGTTGACTCCTTCTCAAATTGTAAATGATAATGTGCAGAAGGTTGAAGTGCAAGTTGAGAGTGAGAAAGGGAGAGAACCAAAGAGTGTGATTCCACAAAAGGTGAGTGAGAGCCACAAACCAAAACCGAGAAATAAAAGCAAGAGTGAGGGAGAGAAAAACTTCATCATGATAGCCACCAAATCTGATCTAAAAGAGATGAAAGATGATCCCGCTTTGATGCACCTTGTCAATCTGTACAAGGATGCATTGCTTTCTACTAATGATTTAACATCTCTCCCTAGTGCTGTTTCTCAAGTTTTACAGACTTATGACGACGTGTTTCCAGAGGAGGTACCCGCTGGTCTACCACCTATTCGAGGTATTGAGCATCAAATTGACTTAGTCCCGGGAGCCCCTCTTCCCAACCGGCCGCCGTACCGCACAAATCCAGAAGAAACAAAGGAGATTCAGCACCAAGTGCAAGCACTTTTGGACAAAGGGTACGTACGCGAGAGTCTTAGTCCTTGTGCCGTTCCAGTTATTCTTGTTCCTAAAAAAGATGGAACTTGGAGAATGTGCATAGACTGTAGAGCTATTAACAACATCACTGTTCGCTATCGTCATCCTATTCCTAGGTTAGATGATATGCTTGATGAGTTAAGTGGTTCTACTATCTTTTCTAAGATTGACTTGCGTAGTGGCTACCATCAAATAAGAATGAAACATGGTGATGAATGGAAAACTGCTTTTAAAACGAAATTTGGCTTGTATGAATGGTTAGTAATGCCTTTTGGATTGTCCAATGCTCCTAGTACATTCATGCGCTTAATGAACCATGTTTTGAAACACTTCATTGGTAAATTTGTGGTAGTTTACTTTGATGATATTCTGATATATAGCCGCTGTTTGGATGATCATGTTGAACACATCAAACAAGTGCTAGAAGTGCTTAGGAAAGAATACTTGTATGCCAATCTTGAGAAGTGTACTTTTTGCACTAGTAAGGTTGTGTTTCTAGGCTATGTTGTTTCAGCTCATGGCATTGAAGTGGATGAATCTAAAATTGAAGCTATTAGAAATTGGCCAATTCCTGTGAATGTTAGTCAAATTCGTAGCTTCCATGGGCTTGCTAGTTTCTATCGGCGATTTGTGAAAGATTTCAGCACCATTGTTGCCCCATTAAATGAATTAACTAAAAAGGGAGTGATTTTTGAGTGGGGAGAAAAACAAGACAAAGCTTTTACTGAATTGAAGAAATGTTTGACTGAAGCACCATTGCTTGCTTTACCTGATTTCACAAAAACTTTTGAGATTGAGTGTGATGCTAGTGGAATAGGTATTGGTGGTGTTTTGATGCAAGAAAGAAAACCTGTTGCATATTTCAGTGAGAAACTTCATGGTGCCCAATTGAATTATCCTGTTTATGATAAAGAACTATATGCTCTTGTGCGTGTGTTGGAAACTTGGCAACATTATCTTTGGCCTAAGGAATTCATAATACATTCTGATCATGAATCTTTGAAATACTTAAAGGGCCAAGCGAAATTGAATCGTAGACATGCTAAGTGGGTAGAATTCATTGAGACCTTTCCATACATTGTCAAATATAAGAAAGGTAAAGAGAATGTGGTAGCTGATGCTTTGTCTAGAAAACATGTGCTTTTGACTCAGTTGGAAGTAAAGGTACCTGGGTTGGAAAGTTTGAAAGATTTATATGCTTCCGATCATGAATTTGCAGCTCCATATTCAAATTGCAAAGATGGGAAAGGGTGGGATAAGTTTCATATTCATGATGGCTTTCTCTTTCGCATGAATAAGCTATGTGTTCCGGATTCCTCTGTGCGTTTGTTATTGTTGCAGGAATCTCATGCAGGAGGATTGATGGGGCATTTTGGGAGGGAGAAGACTTACATGATGTTGGCTGATAACTTCTATTGGCCAAAGATGAGACGAGACGTCGAGAGGTTTGTTCAAAGATGCATCACATGCCATAAGGCGAAGTCAAAACTCAATCCACATGGTTTGTATACTCCACTTCCTGTTCCTAGCGTTCCTTGGGAAGATATTAGCATGGATTTTGTGTTAGGCCTGCCTAGGACCAAGAGGGGAAGGGATTCAGTCTTTGTTGTTGTGGATAGGTTCTCTAAAATGGCACATTTTATTCCCTGTCATAAGAGCGACGATGCGTCGCATGTAGCTGATTTGTTTTTCAGGGAGATTGTGAGATTGCATGGAATGCCAAGAACCATTGTTTCAGATCGAGACGTCAAGTTCATGAGCTACTTTTGGAAGACTTTGTGGGCCAAGCTTGGAACAAAGTTGTTGTTTTCAACGACTTGTCACCCACAAACAGATGGGCAAACGGAGGTGGTGAACCGCACACTTTCCACGTTGCTACGTATCATGATAAAGAAAAACTTGAAAGAGTGGGAAGATTGTCTACCACATGTGGAGTTTGCATATAACAGGGCGGTACATTCTACAACTCAATTGAGTCCATTCGAGGTGGTGTACGGCTTCAAACCAATCACGCCCCTTGATTTACTTCCTCTCCCACTACAAGAACGTGCAAATATGGATGCTTCTAAACGTGCTGATTTTGTGAAAAAGCTCCATGCCACAACCAAAGAGGTAGTTGAAAACAAGGTACGTGCTTATGCTTCCAAAGCTAACAAATCTAGAAAGCAAATGTTGTTTGAACCAGGTGATTTAGTGTGGGTACACCTTCGCAAAGATCGCTTTCCGCAGAAGCGTAGATCCAAATTGATGCCCCGTGGTGATGGACCTTTTAAAATTCTCGCCAAGATCAATGACAATGCATACAAGATTGAGCTTCCCGGTGATGACTATGGGGTAAGTTCTACATTTAATGTTGCTGATCTATCACCTTTCTTTGGACAAGATTGTACAGAGTCGAGGTCGACTCCTTTTCAAGAAGGGGAGGATGATGAGGACATCGCTAGTAATGTCAAAGCTAGTAATGAGACTCCAATAACAGGACCAATAACAAGAGCACGAGCCAAGAAACTACAATCTCAGGTGAACCTGCTCCTTAATGAATATGTCATTAATTTTAATGAGAATTTTATACTACCTAAAAACAATGTCTTACTTGTGCTTAGGTTTGAAGAGTCAGCAATGAATGGAGATCAAGTATATGTGGCCATCATCCAAGGAAGCACAAGCCCACGGCATGAACAATCCAGCCCATGAATAATTCTGCGCTACAGTACCAGGCCGTGAACAGTACGGCCCATAAACAGTACCGTGCTACAGTAGTTGCGCGTGAATAGTACCACATGGAAAGTTTAGTGTGGAATAGCCTTAGGCTGAGACTATATATTGAGGGGTAGACCCCATTGTAAAGGGGGAACCATTTTTGATAATACTCTTGTTCTTTCTGTTGGCTGAACCAACTTGAGGGAATTGGGAGTTCATTGAAATTAAGATTGTTCAACCTTTTCCGCTGGGAATTGGGAGCACGATAGAACTTCATCGGTGGTCGTGAAGTTCAACACGTGAGATTGGGCGAATTATAGAGTGCTAACTCTTGCATTGGCAACGGGGGATCACTACGATTCATCAAATCCACGTGAGTATCCAGAATCCTACGTCGAGAAGATCGGGCGACCCCGTATCACTTGCCCCCCGAGGCGATATAATAATCAAGCCGATGCCAGATCCATGTTTGCAAACCGATCCATCAAAAAACAAAGTCCATGGGATCGGCTCTACATAATCTTCGTGAGATCCTCTGTGTTGCACAATGAAATCGGCCACTGCTTGTCCTTTGATTGCCTTAGCCGATTTATATCTTAAGTCGAACTCTATCAAAGCAAAAATCCACTTGCCAACTCGCCCTTTCAAGACTGGAGCCGACAACATGTATTTGACCACATCGGCCTGGCAAATCACTGTACACTCGGCCGATAGGATATAGTGCCTTAACTTTGTACATGAGAAATATAAACACAGGCATAATTTCTTCACTGCAGGATATCTTGTTTCAGCATCCAGAAGTCTTCTGCTCAGATAAAACACAACTCGCTCTTTTCCCTCAAACTCTTGTACCAAAACAGATCCGATGGATTTCTCATCGGCCGACAAATACAACTTGAATGGCACTCCTTTCTACGGCGGAATTAAAATAGGCGGAGAGCTCAGATAATTCTTAATCTCGTCAAATGCCTTCTGCTGTGCCATCCCCCACACAAACTCTTGATCGGCCTTCAGCTTCACCAATGGCGTGAAAGACTCAATTCTCCCTGATAAATTTGATATAAATCTTCTTACAAAATTAATCTTGCCGATCAACGATTGTAACTCCGTCTTATTGCTTGGTGGCTCTGTAGTCTTAATGGCTCTGATGCTTCACTGACTAACTTCAATCCCTCGCTCATGAACCATAAAACCCAAAAATTGCCCAACCGATACACCAAAAGCGCATTTGTTGGGATTCATCCTTAATCCGTATTTCTTGGCCCTCTCCAACACTTTCCGCAAATCGGCCATATGGCTTTCTTCACTTCTAGACTTAACCACCACTTCATCAATGTAAATTTCTACCAACAAGCCGATGAGATCATGAAATATATAATTCATCGCTCTTTGATATGTCGCACCGGCACTTTTCAATCCAAACGTCATTACTACCCACTCATATAAGCCGATAGCTCCCGGACACCGAAACGCAGTCTTATGTATATCTTCTTCAGCCATGAAAATTTGATTGTATCCTGCATTGCCGTCCATGAAGCTGATAATCTTGTGTCCTGAGGCTGCATCCACCAACAAATCTGCTATCGGCATTGGGTATTCATCCTTGGGAGTAGCTTTATTCAGATCCCGGAAATCAATACATATCCTTAATTTTCCGTTCTTCTTCTCTACCGGGACGATATTAGAAACCCACTCAGCATATCGGCATGGCCTTATAAACTTTGCATCGTACAATCTTGTGGATCTCTGCTTTGATCAGCTCGTATAACTCTGCCTTGAATCTCCTTGGAGCCTGCTTGAATGGCCGATATCCTGGTTTAATGGGCAGCCGATGTTCAACAATCGATCGGCTTAATCCTGGCATCTCATGGTATTCCCAGGCAAAACAATCCCGATACTCCTTCAACAACGTTATCAGTTCTCCTCGAAGTTCAGGACACAATTTCTTGCTTATGTACGTCGGCCTCGGCTTATCTCCTGGTCCTATATCAATCTCTTCCAAATCATCAGCCGACGTAAATCCTTGCCCGAGTTTCCCCTCAAAGTCTTCAATAGAACCCATCAGAGTAACAATTCGGAGCCGACTTGCTGGATCGGCTGTATCCCCTGGCTAGTTACCTCGAGGTAATCTCCTGCCCATACTTTTCCGGATAGGCAGTTAACACCGTCGGCTTCCCAGACCGGTAGATCGGTTATGGCAATATTAGTCGACCGATCTGCTAGCACTACCTCGACTTGATCTCCCTGCCATTGTATCAAAAGCTGATGCATTGTCGAGGGCACACAGCAGTTTGCATGAATCCAGTCCCTGCCGAGAAGTAAACTATATGATCCCTTCCCGTCAATGACGAAAAACGTGGTAGGCAATGTCTTATTCCCTACTGTCAACTCTATGTTCAATACGCCCTTTGCTTCTGATGAATTCCCACCAAAGTCTTTTAGCACCATATTTGTTTTTGATCAGATCTTCGGCAGTCTTCCCCAACTTCCGGAATGTGGTATGAGGCATGAGATTAACTGCAGCTCCTCCATCAACCAGCATCTTGGTCATCGGCTTCCCATTTACGTAACCTTTGATGTATAACGGTTTTAGGTGCCGATGCTCTGACTCCTCAGGTTTATCAATATGTGTTAACGCCAAAATTTGGCACGGCTCATATCAGATTCGGTTTAAAGAAAGAAGCTACATCAACCGTAGGAAATTAATCCAGAAGAAGCCGGATTTGAGAAGGAATTGTGAAGATCACGTTATGGCAGTTATTTATCTTATCTATTAGATAGTTTTATCTTTTAGGAAACCTGATCTCTTGTCTGATCGGGTCTGTTAGTTTTCCTTTTCTAATTAGGAAAGTCTTGTGCCGTGTCCTGTTAGGACTGTAATAACTCGGGTATATATACGTATGCCCGGGGACCTTGTAAATTATCTCTCGATCAATTAAACTTCGGCGCATCGCCACCCTTTCGACGGGTTCTTGCTTCTCGAGCGGGGCCTGCATCGGTTAGGTCCGAACTCCTGCGAGAGGGTAAGACTCATCAGCCCTTACCCAGGTGTATCTGCCCTATCTACGGCTGCATCGGTTCGGTCCGACCTCTTAGACCGATCAGGTATACCACATCACGCGTGCGTAGATCTTATCAGCTTACTGGGAATAGCTTATCGTCAGTTTATGCTGCATCGGTTGGGTCCGACCTACTAAACTGTCGCGATAAGTTGTTCCTGCTAGGTTGATGGTTTTTGCGCAAGCGTCTTATCGGAATGTATAGCCGGTAAGTTATCTTAGTACATCACAGTTGCATTAGGTTTTATCGGCTTGTTGAGGTTCCTTTACTATTATCGATCTGTGCTGCATCAGTTAGGTCTGAACTACTAGATCGATAATAATAGATTTATCCTTGTCAAGCCGATCGGTGTATATGCGACGTTCGATTGGAGTGCTTAGCCGATAGGTTATCTTTTTATAAAGCCGACTGTATTATCCATACTGTTTTGGTCATCTATATTATCATCGGTTTTCTAGCCGATGCACATGTGTTTCCTCGGCAGTCGGCTGGCTTACTATCTTGCTTATCTATTTTATCATCGGCTCCTAGCCGATGCATATGTTATACTGACATCTTGTCTATTTGCTCATAGCGCTATCGGTTTACTAGCCGATACACAGGTGCCATCGGCTATCGGCTACGAGGAGCTTATATCAGTCCGTATCGGTCGATAGCCGATTGTGCAATTGCTGCTGGTAGCCGGACACGAGGACCAACAAGGACCCGCGAGCACGCTGAGGACGAGGGCCCGAGTACAGGCGTAGCCGGTGCACGAGCATAGCGGCGATCGGCTGGAAGGAATCCGTATCGGCTTGCTGGCCGATTGGATCGGTAATCTAATTTCTTCATCTCCTTGTCAATTGCGGGGTCAAATTGACTGGCACGCCTACGAACCTCAAGACTTTAGACCTGCACTGGAGCTAAGCAAATCTCCCAGGCCTTCGCGTGTCTCTAGGCGCTGAACCAGATCGTCAGCAAGCTTTTTGGCACACCCGGCGGTTTTCGGCGTCAACACGTTTTTGGCACGCCTAGTGGGACACGATCTTCATATCATCACAGTATATCCTATCGGCTGAATCAACACGCTTTTGACACGGTGGGACACAGAACTTCAACATGGCTGGAAAAGAGGTCAGCGCAGACAATATGATTCCAGTCACAATGGAAGACTTGACTGAAGAACAAAGACAACAAGTGGAGCAGAACATCGTGGAGTTTCAGAAGCTTTGTCTACAATCCTTCGGTATGACAGATCAAGGGCTGATTCAAAAATTACAGTTTCCAAAGCCTGTTCTTTATTGACGAATCGAGCCATATATCGCCTACAAGTTCACAGAAGCCGATCCAAGACATGTTTAATGAAGCAGTTCATCATGCGTTGACCGATCAATCTGGGATATTGGTGAACACATTACAGAACTTGATCAAGAAGGCAGTGGAGCCGATTCAGCTGGCTGGGGGGCAACAAGATGGAATTCCTCAAGGATATGGGGGGCATCAACAGAGTTATCCAGGAGCTATCCATGAGTACAAATATCAGAGGCAGAATCGGCTACCAACTCCACCTCTGCGTTATCACGACGAAGATCCAAGAGAAGATTTATCAGCAAGAGTCACAGAGGTGATGAGAGAACAATTCGTCTAAGACCGAAGGAGGAAACATTTATGTATCGGCCTCCATATCCAGATTGGTTTGATAGAGCTCCGTTGCCACGCCGATACAGAGTACCAGACTTCTCCAAATTCTCAGGGCAAGATGATGTATCTACAGTGGAACATGTCATCCGATTCTTGGCTCAATGTGGAGAGGCATCGGCTGTAGAAGCTTTGAGAGTTAGACTCTTCCCGTTATCATTATCCGGATCGGCCTTTACATGGTTTTCTTCAGCCGAAAATCGCCGGGATCAGTCCGGCGTCCTGCGAGCCACGCGAAGGCCTGGGAGATTTGCTTTACTCCAGTGCAGGTCATAAAGATTTGAGGTTCGTAGGCGTGCCAGTCAATTTGACCCTGCAATTGACAAGGAAGAAAAACGTTAGATTCGTGAGCCTATCGGCTGGAAGCCGATACTGACTCATCTCATCGGCCTACAGCCGATGGGCACTGTAGCACTTATACGCCGGCTAGAAGCCGATGATGGCATGAGCAGTAGTAAGATAATGAGTATTTAAACCAACCGATCGCTAGAAAGGTTCTCAGAGATCAGCTATGAGTTGACGAGATAAGAAATTGAAGTGCGCAAATAATTTAAAGAAACACCAGCCGATTACGATTGAAATTGATGATGCCGCCACCAAGGCCTCGCCCGTGCTCGTGATTACATCGGCAATGTAAACTGATCGGCTAACCCCCAGCCAATCACGATAGTGATGCGAGCAAGAATATGACGAGCAGTGCAATCGGCTAAGTGAATAATAACCTATCGGCTAAGCACTCCGATAGAACGTCATATTAAACCCATCGGCTTATTAAGAGTACAGTTATTATCATCAGTCTAGTAGATCGGACCCAACCGTTGCAGCACAGACTGATGGTGATAACAGGACCTCGGTAAATCGATAGATTTGATGTGGTCGTGATGTAATGATAACTTATCAGCTAGGCACTCCGATAATACATCGCATAAACATCGATCGATTTGTTGGGAATAGAATTATTATTGCCAGTCTAGTAGATCGGACCCAACCGTTGCAGCACAGACTGGTAACAATAATAGAATCTCAACAAGCCGATAGATCTAATGCAGCTGTGATGTAGAACAAGATAACTTATCGGCTATGCATTCCGATAATACGCTTGCACAGAAAACATCGGCATATTGGGGATAACTTATCGGGGCAGTTTAGTAGGTCGGACCTAACCGATGCAGCACAAACTGTCGATAAATTATTCCCAATGGGCCGATATGATCTATGCACACGTGATGTGGTATGCCTAATCAGTCTACGAGGTCAAACTGAACTGATGCAGCCATAGACAAAGCAAACATACCGTGGTAAGGGGTGACGAGACTTACCCTCTCGCTGGAGTTCGGACCTAACTGATGCAGCCTGGCTCGAGAGGCAAGATCCCGTCGAAAGGGTGGCGATGCGCCGAATTTGATTGATCTGTAGTTGATAATTTACAAGGTGCCCGGGTATACGTATTTATACCCCGAGTTACACAAGTCCTTATAGGACACGGTTCATGATTTCCTAATTACAATAGAAAACGCCAACAAGACCTGACCGGACACGAGGCCAGGTTTCCTAAAGATAAACACTTGCCTAATTAATATGTACAGTAATTAACTGCCAAGTAACGGTCTTCACGGCTCCTTCCCAATTCCAGTCTCTTCTCCGTCAGTTGACTGCAATCTCTCCTTTGACCGAATTTGCTACAGGGCCTTACCAAATTTTGGCGTTAACACTATCTCTTATGGCTTCCTAGTCCACTTCATCATGGGTTCCTTGCCACCGGATTACGGTCTATTTAAGATCAACTATAATACTCAGAATGACAAATGGTCCATTGCCGAACTGATGTCCCACTCCGTAGAGGAGGAGCGTCAAAAGGTAGAAAGGCAAAAGGAACAGGCTTTCCTCGCTGAGTCTGATAAGGGAAAGAGGAAGGTTGATGAAGCTTGTGTAGACGAATCCAGCAAAAGATTTAAGACTGGCAAGCCTAAGCCTAAGGGGAAGTTTAAGCCACCCCAAGGTGCCCTATCCGGATCTGGTGGTGCTCCATCTGGATCTAGTACGTTTACATCCAATGACGTAATGTGCAAGTTTTGTAAAAAAGACTGGGCACATGCAGAAACAGTGTAATGGCTTTAGGAAGTGGCTTGCTAAGCATGGTAACGTTATTATTGATATTATCTCTTATGTTGATGATGCACTCTATGCGAATTATGCCTCTGGTTCTTGGTGGATTGACTCAGGTACAACTGTGCACGTCACCAATTCATTTTAGAAATTGCGTTCCGTGAGGACTATCACAAAGGGGGAGCGAAGTCTTAGAGTGGCGGATGGTAATAAAACTTCATGTTGAGGCTATTGGAGATCTTCCATTAGTTCTAGGAGGAGGCTTCAGGCTATTGCATAATGTTCTTTATGTTCTATTTGTCAAAAGGAATCTTATTTCTGTTGCTTGTTTAACGGAACATGGCTTTTAGAGTTGAATGTTTCATTAAGTTTAATAATGAGGTTGTGGGCCTTGCTTTCAAGCGAGACAAACTTTATTTGCTCTTTCTTGATGAATCTGCAATGACTTTGTGTGATGTTGCTAATCATGTTAAGATAAATAAGACCTCATTGAAAACTCACTGTCGTTTAGGCCATATTTCGAAGGGGAGGATGGAACGTCTCATTAAAGATGAGATACTTCAACCATTAGATTTTACTGAGGAAAACCCTGCTTAGACTATATCAAAGGCAAATTAACTAAAACAATTAAGAAAGGAGTCACTAGGAGTACGGGAATACTTGAGTTAATCCACACGGACATTTGTGGACCCTTCCCGTGACATCAGTAGACGGTTTTGATTCCTTCATTACATTTACTGATGACTTTTCCCGTTATGGCTATATTTTCCCCATTAATGACCAAACTGAAGCACTAGATAAGTTCAAGATTTTTAAGGCTGAGGTAGAAAATCAGCATAATGTTAAAATTAAAGTAGTGCGCTTAGACCGAGGAGTAGAATATTATGGGAAAAAGTGCTCCATACGGGCAAGTTCTAGGGCCATTTGCCAAGTTCCTACAGGAAAATGGCATAGTTTCCCAACATTCTATGCCCGGTGAGCCACAACAGAATGGAGTTGCTGAGCGTCGTAATCGCACACTAATAGACAAGGTGCGTAGCATACTTAGTCACTCTAGCCTGTCTGTGAAATTGTAGATGGAGGCACTAAAGACAGCCGCTTATATACTAAATAGGGTGCCTACTTAAGTCCGTACCTAAGACACCTTATGAATTATAGATTGGTAGAAAGCCGAGTATAAATTATTTTAGAGTATGGGGATGCACTGCTAAAGCCAAACCTTTTAATCCACATCTAAAGAAATTAGACCCTAAGACTGTGAGCTGTCACTTCATTGGATACCCAGAAAAATCTAAGGGGTATCTGTTTTATTGCCCAGACCGTGTCAATAAATTCATGAAATAAGACACGTCATCTTCTTAGAGAATGATCAAATCTGTGGGAGCTCACAGGACAGATAGTTGGATCTTCAGAAAATCCGTGTCACCATGCCGGTTATCCAACAGGAAAATCTGCCTGTGTCTCAGCAAGTGCCACAGGTATCTTCTTCTGTGGATCCATCTACAGTTGAGGGTACTAATGAACCTGTAGCACAAAATGATGTACACACTGATGTGCAAATTCCTCAGCCTGCTGGAATTCCGGATGGACAACTAAAAAGATCACAGCGGGAGAGGAGATCTGCCATTCCTAGTGATTATGAGATTTTTATTGGAGAAGACATTGGGAAAGCAGATGATCCCACTTCATTTAAGGAAGCCATCATTAGTGAGAATTCATCCAAGTAACTTGACGCCATAGAAGATGAACTTAAGTCTATGGGCGCTAACGATGTCTGAGATTTAGTAGAAATTCCTGAAGGACTTAAAATAGTAGGTGTAAGTGGGTCTACAAAAACTAAGTACGACTCCAAAGGAAACGTCAAACGATTCAAGGCGAGACTCGTAGCCAAGGGTTTTTCGCAGAGAGAGGGAATAGACTATAATGAAACCTTTTCCCCGGTCTCTAAGAAGGACTCATTTACGCCCTGTTCATTAGTGCTGCATAAGCAGCTTATTTAAGCCCCGCGCAAAACGAGAAACATCATTAGCGCATGATTAATTAAGTATTTACTATTAAAAAGTTGAAAAATGGATCTATTTGCTTTTTTAGAGCTACTTTCATATAGAAAATTTTTGCAAAAAAAACACACCGTTGATCGTTTTTGGGAAGCGTGCGCAGCGAAAAACGAGAAATAAGCTGTTGGGCTGCTGCCACTGCCGAACAGCACCTTAGAGTTGTCATGGCACTGGTAGCTTATTATGATTTAGAGTTACATCACATAGATGTCAAGATTGCATTTCTTAATGGTGACTTGCATGAGTAGGTTTTCATGGCACAACCGAAGGTTTTGTCATGAAAGGCAAGGAGCATATGGAATGCAGGCTAAAGAAATCCATTTATGGTCTTAAGCAAGCGTCTAGATAATGGTACCTTTAAATTCGATGATATAATTAAGAACTTTGGATTTAAGGAGAATGAAGTGGATAATTGCGTTTATATGAAATATAAGGGTGGTAAGTTCATGATCCTAGTACTTTATGTGGACGATATTTTATTAGCAAGCAGCGATAAGCATTTGTTGCATGAGACTAAGACATTTTTGTCCTCTAAGTTTGATTGAAAGATCTTGGTGAAAGCCTCTTATGTTTTGAGTATTGAGATATATCAAGATAGGTCTAGAGGAGTATTAGGGTTATCTCAGAGGTCATACATTAACAAAGTACTTGAAAGATACAACATGAGTAAGTGCTCTGTCACGCCTACACCAATTGTTAAGAGCAATAAGTTTGGTTTATTCCAAAGCCCGCGGAATCAATTAGAGAAGGATCAGATGAAGTCGATTCCATATATTTCAGCTGTCGGAAGCTTAATGTATGCACAAGTCTGTACGCGTCCGGACTTGCTTTTGTGACCGGAATGCTTGGCAGGTACCAGTCTAACGCAGGTCTAGACCACTGGAAGGTTGTTAAGAAAGTTTTGCATTATTTGCAAGGCACTAAGCATTACATGCTAACTTATGGGAAGTCTGATAACCTTAAAGTTGTTGGTTATTCAAATGCTGATTTGTAGGGTGTGTAGACACTAAGAAATCTACATCAGGCTATGTCTTCACTCTTGCAGGAGGAGCCATTTCATGGAAAAGCTTCAAACAATCTCTCACTGCAGTGTTGACGATGCAGTCTGAGTTTATAGCATGTTATGAGACAACCAGACAAGTTGTATGGCTTAAAGGTTGTACAGCATTTCTAAACCACTCACTATATACTGCGACAATAAAGCCGTAGTGTTCTATTTGAGTAACAACAAGTCAAGTGTGCTGCCAAACACATTGATATCAAGTATTTTGTTGTGAAAGATAGAATCCAGGATCAAACAATTAAAGTTGAGCGCATAAGCACTAAGTCAATGCTCGCGGATCCGCTTACTAAAGGCCTACCACCCAATTTATTTAATGAGCATATTGCCGGCATGGGATTAGAAGGTAGCCTAAAGTATGATTCTGGAATAGGGGGCATAAGAATGCCTAAAGTATGATTCTGGAATAGGGGCATAAGAATCAATCAACACCCTATAAGAGTAAGTTGTTTCCTATCGAGGTAATTTGGTGACTATAGGTACTGTTGTCGTAGTGACATTTCATTGACCGCTGCGACACATTATCTTATTTCACTATACTACTTAGACTGGACTTGTTAGCCTTAAGATCAAGTGGGAGAATGTTGGTTGATCTAGTAGCCACCAAGCCGTTGTGAGGCGTGTGGGCTCGGCCCACCCAATCCCATTCCACGCATGCGCGCGACAATCGGTAGCGTCGTTTTTCCCTCTAACGGAATTGCCCCGATCACCTCCGGCGCAAAAATAAAAAGGGGCTACGACACGTGAATAGCGAGCCATCTACTCACGCTAAGCAAACCCTAAAACCCTAGCCGATCCTAAGACCGAAGGTCGATCTCCTTCCCCATCGTCGGCCAGTGCAGGTGGCGGCCGGAGGGACTATGCTACCCACAAGCCGACCGACGTGCTACCACTCTACGGCTGACAAGTTCGAACACCACGGCAACAATGGGCTCTACATCAACCAGAATGATGGATGCATGTATACATGATACCACAATATTAGATCTTATGCTTCATCTTAACCTTAACATATACATGATCACTTTAAAATTATGCGGAATTGAGGTGATGTTACAGGCCGGTTGATGTAGAGCCCATTGTTGCCGTGGTGTTTGAACTTGTCGGCCGTAGAGTGGTAGCACGTCGGTCGGCTTGTGGGTAGCGTAGTCCCTCCAGCCGCCACCTGCACTGGCCAACAATGGGGAAAGAGATCGACCTTCAGTCTCCTTCCAGCAAGCTTAGGATTGGCTAGGGTTTCGGGGTTTGCTTAGCGTGAGATAGATGGCTCGCTATTCACGTGCCGTAGCCCCTTTTTATTTTTGCACTGGAGGAGATCGGGGCAATTCCGTTAGAGGGAAAAACGGCGCTACCGATTGTCGCGCGCGTGCATGGAACTCGTTCCACGTTCGTTAGCAACATGTGGGATTGGGTGGGCTGAGCCCACATGCCTCCCAATGCCTCGGTGGCCATTAGATCAACCAACACAGGAGCATTCTATTTCAGCGGAACGGCAATTGCTGCCACCGCAGCGGCGGCCACTCGTCCTCGTCCTCGTCATTTGCAGCACGTCCTGCTGCTTGCCACCTCTCACCGTCGCCTGGGAGCCACCGCAACGCCTCGTTGCCGTCGCTCAACCACCCCCTGGGAGTCGCCTTACCCGCCGATTGTCGCCGAATCCGGCAGCCTTCCCCCTTCCCCACCGCACCGCCGCCTACCCCTCTCCCCACCTCAGCTCCTCCACTGCGGTGAGCTCGGGGCGGGATCTGATGGCCCGGCTTGGGGGAACCGGATCGGGCCACCCAGGGGAGATGGAGTGGCGGCGACGCCGGGCCGATCACGGGATTACACGGTAAAGTAGAGACGCTAACTTTAATCTAACAAAACCCAATCTGTTTGTGGCGGCTCTAAAGGTATTAATAGGATGGGAGGATGACCACAGAGGTGTTGGGGTCATTCTCCTAGGACGTGTCCCTAATGGATCCGACTTGATATATGGGCCTTCGGCCCAAAAACAGTGACGCAGCACTTTAAACAGAAAACCTCTCATCACTAAAATGATGATTGCAGACGATTCCGAGTAGATATGAGTATGAATCTGGGTCCGTTGGATAGTAGACTTGATAAGCTTTCCATGAAGTACTAGAACTCCCAAATCGGAGTTCGTATGATGTCGTGGCGGCCGTCACAAGTTGGTGCTGTCGTACAGTCCCGAATCCCTTTCCTTGGTGATCTCCTCCCTTTCCCTGTTGATCTCCTCATGGCGTTAGGTGTGGCCGTATCATTGTGTGATGTCCTCATCATCCCCCCAACTTGCATTTGAGTCATCCTCGACTCAAGCTCATCTACTTCGCCCAAATATGACTTCAAATGGTTGGGTAGGAAGCTCCGGGAATCAGATCGATGTGATGCTTCAATCCCACACATCGGTGGCAGCCCAACAGTACCTCCTTTGGGAACAACATCCTCATACTCCTGCAAAACGTTAGACACAGCAAGGGGCAAAGAACGCGGTATATCGTGAAATGAAATCAAAGCATCTTTGCATACTAAAGCATAGCAAGCAGATGTGGAAGCAATCAATTCATTAACATCAGAGCGGGTAGCAAGCAAGCATGTTCCTTTCAATGTTATCTCATTTTTCTTGGGGCAAATAAATTTGTTTTGTTTCTTATCATTTCTTCTCAACTGTTAGCATGGTTCTGCAATTTAAGTTTTTGGGCCAATATCATCTTGCACAATAGCCTCTGGAGACCATAGGATGTAGCACAATTTCTTATTCATAGTGCAGAAAAGAATACTGATTTGATCTACCATGATGCATTGAATTCTCTATCAAATTGCCACGGTCTACCTAGCAGAATCGCACATGCTTGCATAGGCACAACATCACATTTAACAACATCACGATATGATCCAATAAAAAATTAATTCGCACCAGTCTAGTTACCTTTGCCTTACTGCTGTTATTAAGCCATTGGATGTGATATGGATGTGGATGCGGTTGGTACTAAGTGCAAGTTTCTCGACCATGTCACTTGCTGGCCAAGTTGTTGCAAGCTACCTCTATCAATAATCATGCGGCAAGAACGCTCTTTGATGACACACTTTGTTTGAAACAAATGTGCCGCTGATTCTGCTCCGCTTTGCCCATTTGTGCACTCAAACACACGCTGCACAAAGAAGACTCTCATAGCGCTCGGTATCTTCAGCACCAATATGTTCCACCTCTTCACTTCCTGTATCTTTAGCTGCAAGCATTGCAAGTGTATCCTCATCCAAATCACTAGCGAAGAATACTCACCATTCTTCTTAATAATCAGAACGCGTTTGCTAGGAAGTCCCTTCGTAAGTGTCCAAAACCCCTTGCATTGATGGCATTGAACATCCCTTGTTCCTGTGGAAGCAACTGAAGAGCACTCTGGGTAGGTGCTTGTATAGAACCTTTTGGTTGCCTCTGAAACAGGTGGTGTGCTGTGGTAGGTGGTGGCCGCGGTTTGCTGTTGGAGGGCCAACGGTTGTAGCTGTAAGGCTTGGTGGGGCAGCAGCGCTCCCTGCCAGAAAAAGTTAGCTCTGTGCGTGTACATCGGTCCTTGCACTTCTCTTTCAGCTTTGCAAGATAATGAAACAATCGAGTCATATTATTATTTACTCTTTATAGCTAAGAATATCATAAATTTCTCAATTTAAACACCCCAAAAACCTAAGCATAGCCGCCTCCTCATCCTCTACTAAACCACAACGCAACATTACCTATTTGCCAATTCTTGATAATATTCTTCCACACATTTATTACCCTGTTTCAATTGTTGCAGCTTATTTAACAAATCACGTGCATAATATGGAAGGTACCAAATCTAGCACGCATAATCTGTTTTCAAACCATCCCAGTTATGTGGTATATCATTCATATTGTGTACAAACGGTACTCACTCCACCAAATAGAAAGCATAATCAGTAAACTCACTAGTAGCAGCCCTAACCCTCTTATTTTCTGGAATATCATGGCAAGCAAACTTTTGGTCTACTGCTAACTCCACGAAAGATAAGCATCAGGGTCATATTTACCATCAAAAAAGAGGCATAGTGAATTTTATCTTATCAAATAATTCATCATTGCTATGTACCTCACGAGTGGCCGGTGGGGAGCCATGCCATTGTGGTTTGAATCTAAGCCGTCGCTGGTCCGGATCTTCCTTAGAGTCAGCAGTAATAGTCATGTTCGCCCACCTCACTGCCCATGACTCCATATCCGCCAGCAGCACAACATTGGGCCACCACTGGAGGTGCCACCTAGGGTGTTGGGCGATCTCATCAAGACGCCTCATGATATCAGCAAGGGCCGTGAGGCTTGGGTGTTGGTCGCGATCTGTGTAGCCTTCCACATGAGCTAGCTCATTGGTGATACGCACATCTTCCTCAAGACCTTCTGATGCGCACCCTCACTTGGGTAGCAAAATGTTGTATGATTCCCTTGGTTCGGGGTGAATGTGACGCCCCCTCGTTCTGTTCTTCAATCCCTGTCATGGTTAGGAAAGAGAAAACGGAAAACAAGGACCAAAATATACACAAGAAAGTTCCTCGACACACTACTAGGATGTAGCTGCCCTCACTCTCAACCTGTTCAAACAAGCTCTTACCAATTCTTACCAAGCTAACAGGACGTGATGGCAACTGTCAGACTGGAGCAAAACCCCTGGAGTTGGTGTATTGATGCCTTGGTTGCTGGAAACCTTGTCAATGATAGTCGAATCGGTGGAGCTATAGGAGGGCTGAAAGTGAACAAAGGAATACTAGAACCACGTTAGTCAAGCAAGTTGAATTAATCGTTCAAAGTTGGCACCGGTGCTGGTCCTAGGCTAGACCGTACTAGAGACGTGAGCCTAGAACACCAAACGGGTACACCGCACAGAAATAAACTAGATGACGCTGCACAAGGAGTTCAGGGGGCTCGAAAAAGGATGTCGTCTGCTCAGGGAGCAGATCACTTGTAAAAGATTCCTATCAAATTTGAGCAGATTCTGAGAGAAATTTGATTTTCCTCGGTTTACGGCCCACTTTGAGGGCCTAAACGCGTTTTTTTAGGGTCAAAGCTGCCCCGCGCATGTGCCTGGAGGTTCATGCGCGATCTGAAAACCCCAGATTTTCCACCCTATCTTCCCGATCCCTTTCCAACGGGTCAAGAAACGTCTCAATCGGAGGTCGTATTCAAAAGTTACACTTTTTTCTTTTTTCTTTCTTTTTTTTCTTCTTTTTTTTACACACACCAACCGCTACGTGACTAACACGTGACAGAACTCGAAACTCTTAAACGACTTAGATGCTAAGACCAGCAACTCGACCACAACGATTGCAACAGAAAACTCAACAAACTTAAACTAAGCAAAACTAGTAAAAGGCTCGAATTGTCTTGGACCTCGGTAGTCTAATCTACTATTTTTTTTTTGGCTTTGGACTGTAGGTAATAAAACTTTATGAAACAAAAAAAAATCTCTCACGAGCAACCTTGAGCTCTGATACCACCTGGTGTGAACGTGGGTGTCCTGATCTTTCGATGAGAGGATTAAGTCGATTGGATAGAGCGACGTTGGCGATCTGACTACAACTGTCTAGAGACGTTGCGCCTTAGCAATCGTTACACCAACGTCTAGAGGCTGTTCTCAATCTCGACGGATGCACGATCAGCCCAACCACAAAAGGTAATTGTTCCTGTACAATCGAAAGAACTAGCAGAACAAGATGAACTAGCAACTCAATTTGCGAATAAAAGATGAAGGTTTAACTCAAGAGAGAACAACGGTGGGGTTTCCAAAGACGAGCAAACCGGCGATCTAACCGATCACAGGATTACACGGCAAAGTAGCAACGCTAACTTTAATCTAACAAAACCCAATCTGTTTGTGGCGGCTCTAAAGGTATAATAGGATGGAGAGATGACCACAAAGGTGTTGGGGTCGTTCTCTAACCCTAGGACGTGTCCCTAATGGACCCAACTTGATACATGGCCGAAGGCCCCAAAAACAGTGATGCAGCACTTTAAACAGAAAAATCTCTCGTCACTAAAAAATGATCACAGGACGATTCCAGACAGATATGAGTATGAATCTGGATCTGTTGGAAAGTAGACTTGATAAGCTTCCGTGAATACTAGAACTCCCCAAATCGGAGTTCGTATGAAGTCGTGGCGGCCGTCACAAGTTGGTGCTGTCTTACAGTCCGAATCCAGCCTGCACGAATCCGTTTCCTGGTGATCTCCTCCCTTTCCTTGTTGATTCTCCTCCATGGTGTAGGTGTGGCTGTATCATTTGTGGTGATGTCCTCATCATTCTCCCATTGAGAGTTATGATACTAGCAAGTGTCCTATTCTTCTCCTCTCGATCCTACCTTGGTTGTGTGTTTTAACAGGATGGTCAGTGAACTTCTAATTGGTTTCAAAGGAGGATAGAGATCCATTGGGGACGGCTCGAAAGGTTATTCAATTCAAGGTTGACCCTCGACGTGCCACAGCCACTATTTTGGACCCCTTTTATGCAATTATGAACGAAACTTTCTCGATTCCAATGCAACTTATCCTTTTGGAGTGACGTACAAAACTACACGAGCCCCCCGATGAAAGCCAACAGAAATACTATCCGAATACTAAAAGAAAGGCAATTTCATTATGGTGGTATACCAGCCGCCAGTTTTGGAACTTCCAGTTCCAATCGGAGCATATAGATCCGTAAATGGATTGTATGTATAGCCACTTCAGTCGTGCTCGGTTGTTTTCGAATGGAAAAAAAGTATCTTCTTTCTGGGAACATACTAAACCTGAAATTCTTATGTTCGTGATTCTTCATCCACCGATCCAGAAAATCTTCCAGTTTCCATTCTCATAATTGAGGCAGAAAGTTTATGGGCAATAGGTCGCACGAAGTGATTCATCATGTTCAAACATGAACCTTCCGCTCGTTGGGGATGTTTATAAATCATCAAATTCCCACAAATGGAATGAGAAGTGGGTCCATGTAAATGATCGAGACGTCACAAACAACAACGTTCCTTTCCATATTGGAGTTCGGAACCCAAAGGCAATCGTTGAGTGAACTGTATCTTATTCGTATTAGTTGACCTAACTTGGCACCCATTATTGCAGGGGTGGGGCTCAGCCTTGAAACCGTACGTGGGACGAGTTCTACCTCATACAGCTCGGGCGAAGACCGGGAAGTTGAGGAGAGATGGGGAGACCCAACTGCTGCCGGTCGGACGGATAGGAAAGGGCGGGGATGAAAGCTTGTGAAGAAGCAAGTTATTGCCCCACCCCCAAAAAACAAACCGACCTAGCAAGAAAACGTATGCGCTTTAGCAACAAAGCGCCTCATCCCCTTGCTTGTTGCTTCCCGTTCTTTCTATTCCATCCCAGGCCATTCCGGGATAGCGCGGCTAACTATAATATGTGCGGTAGTCGTCGTCTGACCAATCAGCTCGAATAGTAGACCGCTTGTGCCTGCCATTCTGTCTCGCCCTAAATGGAATGGCTCTCTTATCTTGTTACGCTGTGCCCCGACCCCCGAGTCCCCACGTCCGCTTTTATCTGCCCGCAACCCAGCCAACACAACATTAGGGCCGTCCCCCCTATTCTATGCTGACCCGGGCTGGGGCTCGCTTTTTGGGAAGCCCGTTCCCACCGCGCTCATGGCCCAGCTTCCTGCCAGTGTAGTGGGAATTCTCCCGTTCCCTGGTCAAAAAGGGGTTGGTTGGGTGCGGATCTACTCCACGAGGAGCGGTACGGACGTAGGATGATATCATCACGACCTCTCTTTGGCGTACTGCTAGGGATGCTTAACGCCACTTCGCCAATTGGCATTACCTGCGCTTTCATGTCTCTTAGTGCGGTCAGCACTGGGTGTTTTCCGAGCAGCGAGGCTTACACCCATTCGCATTAATTCATCCAAAGTTCCTTACCCTTATGCACGAATTTTGGAATAAGCCATCTTCCTATCAAGGTTAAGGAGTCAACTAAGCATCTCAGCGGCGGGATTGAATACCTGGATTGAATCAAAGTTCACGCGGCCCGCCCTGAACAAATAGAATAGGAGGCGTGACGGCCAGGCATGTCATATGCCCTGAAATCCAGCATGGTAGCATCCATTCATCCACGCTTCCACGTTCCTGAACGTCCAGCATGCGCGCTCCATCCATTACAGTCTTGCAGGGAAGGTGGCCAGAGAAATTGCATCTACGCTTCTTGGCCCTATAGTTGCAGCACTACCAGAAGAAATCAGGCCAAGATGTAACAAAAAGATTCAGAGATCTTTGCCACATCATTTGCGCAGTACACAATATATGCTCTTGCTAGTGCTACAGACATGGCCTCATGGGCCTCCAACGATCTGAATATCTTCTACTGTTTTGAGAATTCCCATGATCCTGCCTGCATGTACATATAGTACTCTGACCCAACCACCTTCTAGCTTCCATCCTCACCTCTTCCAGTCACCAAGTTGCAAAAAAATTCAGATAAAGAATGTTCATCCCAATCAGTTTGCACTAGAAAAGAAAAGGAGCTTCAGAGATTTTGCTGTAGTAGTACATAACTACAATTTGAGCAGAAAGCCATATCTATTATCTATTTTTTAGAATTGAAATAGTCTATTTTTTGCTATTTTGTACTGTATAATTTCCTTGGTTTATGATCATTTTCCCCGAGGGTTTCCAAATCAATGGGCGTAGTATTAGGTAGTTAGAGAGTATTGGTCCCCCTAGTTTGAATTCTTTGTTACCCATTCTTTGAGAGTGATAGGTGATTTTTCGTACCGTAATAGAAGAGCTCAGAAGAAAGACCCTTCATTATGTAAAAACACGACCATTCAAGCTAAAGATCAGAGGATCCGTAATATGACTCTCATAGACTTGCCAGGAAATAGACAATTTTGAATCGGCTTTTCCGCGTAGGCTCAAACTTGAGTTATGAAGCCCCAGGGCAAGCTCTTGCCTATCGACTACGCTTGTCGTATTGCTTAAACAGCGTACTCTTTCCGCCTACAGACAACTTCTATACTTAGCTTCCTTATTTGATTGGTCTTGTCTTCGGAACTTGTGCCTGCAGGCTGACCTCTCACTCCGATACTCACCGGGCAATAGATAGTCACCCCTTGAGCCAAGAAAGTGATGAAATTGAGAATAGAATGAGAATGGGCTTTCAGCTTTCATAGATCTTTCCTCTCAAAACAAAAAAAAAGAGGTGTTACCTAATCCACTATGTCCTTTGTTTAATACCGCGGGTAACCTGGAATTCAAACCTTTTTTCTACCCCTCGCCACTTCTTCGCTGACCCTATCCACTCCCTTTGCGGAATACCAGATCAAAGTATGAATTAGCGGATCACAGGGCTAAGTCGAAGCATGCCAGAACCTTCTTAGTAGTGAGACATACCGACTAGCTCTACAAGGGCTCAAGATACAGAATGCCTGCAAACTTTCCTTGGGACGAATGTCATGTTCAAAGCAGGTTTCTCTAGACACCTTGGAAAAGATCACTGACGAGCTCAATCTCAAGTGTGAATGAAATTATCAATTTCATCCTCTTTATGAGCTGAGATTCATATGGGTCATATTCGCATTTCTAGTTATAGAAAGCCCTCTCAAGGAAGTGAGCCACTCAATCTGAGCTAGTAGATTATCATTCAGTTGTGCCGGTGCGCAAAGCAAGCACGCTTAGACAACGATGTCCCAATCTTTTGGGATATGCCTATTTAAGGCTGACTCCGCTAGGGCAAGAGGACTACTACTAGGATTATTCTATTACTAATTGATGACCTGGGGGAACCTACTCTTCTTTATCTAGTTCAGCTACACTTGATAGAAGAGCGAGGACATAGCGGAGGAAAATGGTGCTTTGTCGATCCTAACTCCTGCTTCGGAATGCCGATTACCTACTTTCTGCCTCACCTGTCGATTAAAGAATTCAACCAACTAGTTGGAGATGGCAGGCTTCGAGCCCCACTTTTTATATCAGTCATGTCGCCTTTACTTCTGGATATAGTTTATTTTCGATGAGACCGCGCTGATCGGGATCTGACTCCACTAATGTAACCGTTTTCGTACCATGTTTTTCACCTAGGGCCTACGCTTTTTGAGTGTAGCCCTATCTTCGTGCTGGAATGGTTTTTTCCTCCCTGGAGGTCGGACTGCTGCACCTGTGAACTCTGCATTCCCAAGGCATCGCATATCCGGAAGGGAGCAAATACAATCAACTGTTATGGAGAGACTTCTTCCTGTTGCTTGATTCAAAACCTGTAACTCTTTTAGCATCTTCAACATTGCATGTGAACTCTTGAAAAGAAGAAACAAAGTTCTCAGCATCTCCGTTGCTTTGCTTATTTACGGCATTACTGATTCTAGTAGCTGGGGGCCTATTGAATAAACTAATTAAAGATTAAGCGAAGTGAGCCTCAGGTCCTTGCGGGAATACCTAACACAAGTCAAGTTAAGGGACATTCCGGAGTTGGCATCTTGAATCCGTCTAGAGCTGGGCACACAATCAAAACCTGTGGTGGCAGGCGTTCATTATCATGAGCAACTCATCAGAAAGGCTTTTCCCCCTACAGTTGTATGTAGCTGGAAAGAAAGATTCAAGTTTTGAAGGAACATGCCTTAGATAGGAACATTTCTACTTATGTCATGAAGGTGGCATCTCCCAATGAGTGGACTCCATTCTTCTTGAATTCCCCTTCTCTAACCGCTTCAAATAAAGCAAAAAGCTATATAGGAGGCTTGGGTCAAAAGCTACTTCTTGCACAAAAGAGCTACTTCAACAACTACTTATTCGTCTGCCTTCCGGTTTCAAGAAGAACTTCTTCAAGTTAAAACTCCGTTGCCTTCTTTTAGTGCTTCTTTAGTTACTCTATGCACACCATTGAAGTTCATGTGCTTTGTGCGTGCCCCAAAAGAGCATGCCTCAACTCATTGAGCACAATGCCCTACCTACCATCTAGATTCTCAACAGAGTTCATGGATGCTCACCACAACTCTTAGTGTCAATGGGTTATTATGATCGTGGACGAGGTTCCCGATCTTTCGATCGAAGATAGATAGCTATCCGATTTAGTGGGTGGAGATGGACCCTGGCAATCCGAACTACAAACGCCGACGTCGCTTGCGCCTTTATGCTGAAGCAACCCGAATGTTATATGACCCCAGCTGCGGCCGAGAATTCAACTAGAAACCAAAGTGATCAATTCCGCAAGCAAATCGAAAACTAAGGCAGGAATAGAGACGTAGAGCAATCTGAGATATTGAAATCATGAATGAAGATTAAATTATATGCAACACAACGTTGGATTCCGAAGCTGTCTTAGATAGGTGCGTCGTCCTGGACAAACTGAAGAACAAAGCTTTGCGCAATGGCTAAACCTAAAACTCAATTGAACATTACAAGTCGAACAGGGAGGCGGCGCTCTTAAATAGGGAGCATGCCAAGGAGGGACGTCCACACCAACGCACACCTAGGAGTACAAGGCCCATGGCCAAGTTGGCATGGCGCAGCACCCGATTTGACTGGACTACAGGAACTCACGTGGATTGTTTTTGATGGATTCGCAGGCCGGCATCGATGGAATTTGAAGATGGGTGTAGACTTCATAAAGACTTCCATGAAGTACAAGAAATCCCAAACGGCAGTCCGTATGAGAAGTTATGCCGTTTTGAACTTTACCTCACACAGCAGTCCGACATCTGAATTCCAGAACCGAGGTCCATCTCGAAATTCGCTTGATTGGTCCCTTCCATTCATCCATTCCCCAGATTCTAATCACAAATAAATCATTATGCATCAAGGAGCGGAACTATTTCAAATAATATATTAAACTAGGAAATGAATTCACTAGTAATTTAAGTTGAACGAGCACAGAGCATCGAGTAAGCTGCCGTCTTGTGGTGAAATGAGTGTTTATCATGAAGGAGATTCCTTCATCAGATATTGGAGCGATAACCTACTTCACTCCACCACCTCGCTGATTGCATGTAGCTGGATTGATCTCGACAAGGAAGCTGGTTCGGCAAGAGAAAAATATTCAATTATTCTCTTTTTGGATAACTTTTTATGAAAGCGATGCAGTACTGATTTCATCTAATTTTTCATTCTCCCTTACCTTTTTTGTACTTAGTATTCCAAGCCAAAAGGCTATGTTCTGTCCCGCTCGCAAGCTCATAACCGAACTCATCATCTAACTTAAAAAACGAGCACTTCACAACCCTTGCCCAAGAGAAAACTCCCTTGAAAGGCCAAACAAACAGCAGAGTAGCAGCGTGCAAAAAGCAGGAGAGAACTGAACCAAGATACTTGGGTTTGTAGACTCTTCTGCATACTCGGTTGAACAGATCAAGTAACTAGACCATCAGCTGCCTTATTGTCACAAGATCATCACTAGAATGTTGGCCCACAACTAAAGTTACAGGAGTGACTAGAGAGTAATCCCAACAGCTAAATAAAGTCCGGTAAGTGTTGTCACCTGCACAAGGGATTTTAAACGTTGTAAGCAAAGGAGAGGCATAACATGGATTCGAAAACGAGGCATATGATATGGTGAGGACAGTTTCTCTTTTTTGAGGTGAGATGCTAGCCAGTCCTCTATTCATGGGTGAGATATACACTTTACAGCGTTACCATTTTACCAATCGTAGGCAGCAGTCAATCTCCGCATCACGGCCCCAACCGACGTTGATTCTCACTTCTGCAGCCTGCACCAACCGTTTAGTCTTTTATGGCATTCTTCTAGCTATGATGGATGTCTGGTTTACCATGCAACGTGGACTTGTCAGTTTCAGCCGTGGGTGGAGCTGCATCCTTTCCAATAGCGATAAGTGAAAGCCGCCTATAGGGTCGAAGGCGAAGTCCGTTAACCTCCAAGCCAAGCAGCCTCTTAGGGAAATCGAGCACGCCTTCAAATGCAACAGAGACAAAAAAATCCAAAAGACAAGCAGCTCTACTCATTCATCAGTAACCTCGATTGAACTACCGCCTAAACTCAGGTCTGCTTATTCTAAAGTAGTAAGCTGCCTTCTTGATTCCTGGCTTGACTGTTTAGGATTAAGTAGCGTATTTCGACTTCGAAATGCAAACAAGAGCAATCTAATATTGTGTTTTGTTAAAGCCGGTCAAGGCTTTCAGACAGGATTGGAACTCGGATGTGGGGGTGGCCTTGTTCTCTGGCATGTTTAAACTTGATGACTAGCAGTATGCTTGGGTCCAAAATGCACTACTCACCTTAGAAAATTTGCCAAGAGGTGCCCAAACAGTACAAACAAGACACTATTGAGAAAGATGGTTGTGCCAAGATTTCTCTCTTTT
>RYFJ01002596.1:0-93715 GCA_003991445.1 Oryza meyeriana var. granulata
CGAAACGGGACAGGGGTCCCCACAGTCCGGGGACGCGTGATCCTCTGCCACGTCCGCTTCCCCAGAGGCGTCAATCGCCATCGGCCGAGCACATGCCAGGCGACGTCTCCTTCGGCCCAGGCTCGTCCGGGGGCACCGGGCACGTTCCGGGGCGACTCTCCTTCGGCCCGGTGTCCCGGGGTGCCTTTCCCTTCGCCCGGGCTCGTCCGGGGGCACCATCGCATCAGCCCTGGACACGTTCTCGGGGCGAATCTCCTTGGCGGGCTCGTCCCGAGCGCCTTCTCCTTCACGCTCCGGCCCGGGGCCGCCACACGACGGTCCCCGACAGGGCATGCGCCAAGCTCCCAAAGTATACCTGCATTAATGGTGAGCCGACAGGGCGCCCCCGCTGTTTGTCTCCCAGACAGCATCGTCAGGGGGCGCCGCTGCGCAAGTCGGGCGACAAGACACAGGACCCGACAAGCGACAGGCAGACCAGCTTCTAGCCGCCCGCAGCCGCGGGCAGGCAGGGATTGGACAACTCCCTCCAGGCACGGCGCAGTCTTAGGCAGGCGCCGACCGGTCACGACAAGTGCGCGTATCCTCTCTCACAGCGGCGTATGAAACCGCCTGGTGGGACTCCCTCGCCATAAAGGAGGATCCATGCCTCTCTCTCGTAGACCTCAGTTCGGGCATCAGGTCACACAGGCAGCTCTTGCCTCTGGCTCTCCTCCTCTCGAATCTCAGTCCGGGCTAGCTTTCCGAGCTCACCCGAGGGTCCATTTGTAACGGCAATCCCACATCAATATACCACAGATAGCAAACACACACACAGGAGTAGGGTATTACGCTCCGGCGGCCCGAACCTGTATAAATCCCGTGTCCCCCTTGCGCGCGCTGTTCATACGTCTTCCCACGTGATCTCCACAGTTCGGACGGTACGGACCTATCTCCAGCTCGGGCCCCTCTGTTTCTGCCCCGAGCAGCTGATCTCTCCTCTTCCGCTTGACGCCGGCTCCACCTAAGAACAACTCCCCTGCCCGAATCTCAAAGGGGGGTCTCTTGATTCCGCCGTCGGAGAACCATCCTTCGAACAGCTCGCGCCAGGTAGGGGGAGGTTTCCTTTCAGGTGTTACGCTGGCGCTCTCGAACCGACGGCGCTCCATGGCGGAACCATCGTCCGTGGGACTCCACAATGGCCATGGGCGCCTCCGCGACTGGCTGGACCGGACGCGGGTTCAGGAGGAGCCCGGTTCACGATCGAGCGGCCGAGAGAACGCTGCTGAAGTGCTGGGGCCCCCGACCAGGGATCCTGAGAGGAGGGCAAGCCTTTCACGTTCCCGCGGTATGCGGCGGAAGCAGGAGGAAAGCGCCAGAAGGCCAAGGGGCAGCCGAGAGCTGCGCCTTGGCGGCTAACGGACAGCCGCCCGGAGCCTACGATGGCCGAGGGGCATGGTCGCCGCAAGCGGCGAAAGGCCGCACGCGGACGCCACCGCCGGTAAAAGCCCCAGAAGTGGTTGCCTCTTCACCAGACGGACTGGCACGACATTGCGGAGTGCCGGCCGTCCAGCACTCACCCGAGCGGGCCGAGCAGCCTTAGCTCGGGGTGGTGCGCCTATCACACGCGGACCGGCACGAATCAACGGAGTGCGCGCCGTCCAGGGATGGGCGAAGCGTCTTAAGGCCGGCCCGCTAGCCCGAGGTGGTGCCGCCTTCCAGACAACGGATCGGGCACGACATCGCGAGTAATCGTGCCGTCCAACGCTTTAGGCCGAGCGCTCGAGCCGGCCGAAACCCGGAGGTGGTGCACCGTCACTGAGACCGGATTAGCACGGACTCGTGGAGTGCCGCGTCCAGCAAGTTGGCCGAGGCGCGTCAGACAGTCCCGGCAGGAGCAGTAGCGGGCTCCGAGCTCGCCCCTCTCAAGGGACCTGAGCCATCCGGTTCCCGGAGCCCCTGGCTCCCCGGGCGCGCAATGTCTAGCCCGGTGCAGCCTTGGCTCCCGGGTTGCGAGCCTAGCCGCCGGTCGGAAGCTTCGCTCCTGGGCGCATATCTCCCTCCGGTCGGACTCGGCTCCGGGAGCGACTATCGCCCGTCGAAGCCCTTGGCTCCCGGGTGCGTCCTTGCCCCGTCGGGCTTAGATCAACAGTGTAGCCCGTCATAGCCCTGGCTCGTGGCCTATCTCCCGCGACCTCGCTCCCGCCGATTCCGCCTCAGCTCCCGGCGCGCATAAATCGCCCCGGTCGAGCCCTTGCGTCCCGGGTGGTCCTTAGCCCCGGTCGAGCTTAGCTCCGGAGCATGTTTAGCCCCGGTCGGAGCCTTGGCTCCCGGGCGACGTACTCCTCCCGGTCAGAGCCCTTGCTCCGGCGGTGCGTATCTAGCCCCGGTGAGAGCCCTTGGCTCCCCCGGGCGCACGTATTTAGCCTCAAGTCCGGGGCCCCCCGGGTCCTGGGCACATATTTGAGCCGAGCACGGATGTCCCGAATTCCGTGTCCCGGGCCCGAGACACGCGAGGGTGCGAACCAGGGGGCCTCCGCCAGGCGAATGCCAGGCCTAGGAACGCGACCCCGGAATAGGGCCGCGGAGCCCGGATAGCACGCGCTCCGGTGAGAAATGCTTCCGGAAGGTCGTCTCAACATCCCATATTCAAGCCCGGGCCCCGGAAACCCGGGCTTATGTCAAAACCGTATTCTAGTCGGGGGCCCCCGGGCCCCGGAACATATCCTGAGCGCGTGGCCGGGGCCACCCGGTCCCGAGCAAGGCGAACTCGAGTCGCAGGGAAGCGGCCGAGCTCCTCCTTTACCACATCAAGTACTTCACAAATCTTGATCCGTGTAAGACATCCTGTAAACGTTGGGCGAACCCGGCCAGTGGCCGAACTTCCTCCGAAACTCAGGCAGGCCAGGGGCCCCATGATATACACTTTTACATAAACAGCATTTTTTTTATCACTTCCTATGCACCGTCTCGTTCCTTTCGTCGTTCCCATTGTTGCGTTCGGGGGAGGTCTCAGCCCCTGGAGGTATCATCGGGCCGCGCCCCGTAAGGCGGCTAGGTTATGCCAACCCCAGCCACGCGTACGGGCGCGAACCCACGACGGCGCCTTCGGGAATAGTGGTTGAACCACGGCTGCTAGCATGGAGTGGACAAGAGAACGAACGCGGACGCTGCTCCAAGTTCACTATGTACGCAGAGTACAGACCTTTTCCCCCGGCGTGTCCCGGGGGGATTCATACCAATCAAAAGCCAGGCGGCCCGAGGAGACCCCGTGTCTTCCCTGGTCCAACGCCGAAGCCGTTCTGTCGCCAGACTCCTCTCCTTCCGGCCTCGCTCGGGTAACAAGCGCTACATCGACAAGCGTCGACCACGATCAAAATATGCAGCGCACAAACCTCGACTTCGCTCGAGGAACGACAGGTGGCGCGCTCCGTTCCGCGTCGCTCGTTGCCAGCAAGGCCTCAAGCGCTATCTTTAGGCAAGGTTCGGGCCGATCAACTTCAGGTTGGATGCTTGAACTCCGCCGTGCCTCGCACGGGTCGGAATGAAATCTCCCCCGTGGGAAGGCCCCCCCTGGTGTCGGGAACTTCCCAACGCGGCCTCGCGTAAGCCTGGGAGGCATCTTCACAAAATATTACTGAATTCCTGTAAGTGCCTCTAAACCTCGCATAACCAAGGCCGCCCTGGTATATACGCTTCATTATGATCAGCGTTTCTATCAATAAACTATCTATCCCCGTACCTGCCCTCGTCTCTTTCCGTGTTGTTTGCGCTGCGTTGGCGTGTCTCAATCCCGGGGCCATACCCGGGCCGCGCCGTCAGCGACGGTTGGGATAGCGCATATCATCAATCCCTACGCGAGCTTACGTATCCCTCCTGCTAAACCTGGACACTGTCCAAGCCTGGCTTGCGGTGGCCCCCGCCTGGATTGGGCTTGGGGCTAGTTTTATTCCCGGAGGTAGGGGGTGAAGTGCTTATGCGTGAGTCTTTTCGCCCTCGCACGGTCGCGCGGCGAAGACGCCTTCGGGAGGTGATCGACGCACGATCGGTAGCACCGAAACGACAGGGGGAACGAGCCAAATACTCTCACGACTCGTCATATGCAGATTTGAGCGACAGTTCCCGGCAGGGTTAGGCAAGCCTTCCGAACTCGACGCGGCCCATGGAGCCGGCCTAGCCGGCGTTCTTCCCCGGCACCGCCGAGTGCGCCGGTGTGGCCGCCGCCTGGCTCTTCGCGCTCGTCCAGGTCGTGTCGCAGTGCCTCCCCCGGACCCGGGAGGCGGGAAGGGAACGCTGCGGATCGATCGTTCCCACCAGGAGTCATTCCTCGCCCTCTGCAGCAATCAGGACCGTGCACGCCGAGGCAGGCCCGCTCAGGCCTCTGGAGGGCAAGATCACGCGTATCGGCCAAATTCGCGTTCCCGGAGCGAGCAACGTCTTTGGCCCCAGGGAGAGTCTCGCAGAATGCACGTCGCCTCCGCAAACTCCAGATACGTACTTATTCGCAACTTAGCATACTACTCAACTCGTAATTCTTCTCTATTTGCATTAGGGGGACTAGCCTAGGTTCCGGGGCGGCTGCGGTGCCCGACCTGGCCAGCCCTCTCCGGCCCGCCGCTGCTGCGACCGGGGGCTTGTTACTTGTTAATTAACCGAGCCCGGCAAAGGATCCAAGCTCCCGAGGGGCTCCCGGCGAGTCAAAGGCTTGCGTCTAGAGGCTCGGGCCCAAGGAGAGCCAGGTCCCAGAGCGGGCCGACCGTGCTTCGCTTGCCCTCTTGTATGTTTGTTATCGAGTTCAGACGGGCAGGCGGCGGTTTGCCAGGGCCGGACAGGGGCCATAGGCCCGACGGCTACTCCAGCTGCTGGATCTTCGCTGTCGGTGACGCCCGGCACTCGGCGTTCCCGGCACAGGCTCCGAACACCAGCCGACCTCCGAACAACACATAACCAAGGTAACAAAAATTAATGCATAACAATAAACATATGCAATACCTCTTTTGTAAAGATAGGCAAAATCGGAGCGCAGCACGAGCAAGACCCGGGTCGCACGGGTCGCAGTCCCGTGTACTTCTGACCGGACCCCGGGCGACGTCGAAAGGGGAGCACACTTCGGCGGGCAGGCAGGGCCCCGAGCCCGAAGGCGGCCGCGCATGGGTCAGAAGGAGACCGGCGCCTTCCTCAACCTCTCGCAAGCTCAGCTCTACGGAGATGATCGCGTGGGGGGTCGAAGAGACCGCCTCCGGGGCAGTGGGCTCGACCACGGCCTTCGCCGCGCTTTCCTCGCGAACTACCGCGACGTCTCCGCGAACTCCGCGACTCCCACGCAAAGCTGCCGCCACTCTCTCGCGAAATCCCGCGGATTTCCCCGCGATTTCCTCGCGCGCGGCGAACGTCCACACCCCCGAGTCCGGAGCCCGCGTCTTGGGCCCGAGCGCTTTCTTCTCGAAATATTTCCTTCTCCCATCGCCTAGCTATCTCGGACCGGCGCGGAGGACTCGTCGGCAGGCGGAATCCGGTGGTGCGACTCCCATCGGACGGCGCACACCCTCTTGCGGCCGCGATCTCGGCCCGCGGTCGTAACGAAGAACTCACGGCGAAGCCCGGGACCCGGGCGCATATACGCCCGTTTTGTTCCGACCAATGTTCCAGGCTGCGCAACAAGTCATCAACTCTCACCAGCTCAAGATGAACAGGCGGACCCAGCGTCCCCCGTTTTCTTCAAAGACGGGCCCAGTTCCTGCCCGGAGCTGGTGTGTGGTTCCGGCCGAGGAACAGGGCCAGGGGCATTGGTCGGCGAAACGGGACTGGGGGTCCCCACAGTCGGGGGGACGCGAATTGATTATCGCTGCCCAAGTCAGCTTCCCCAGAGGCGGCATCGCATCGCCCCGGAGCAATCCCGAGGCCCGTCTCCTTCGCCCCAGGCTCATCCCGGGGGCACCGGGCACGGTTCCCCGGGGGGGGCACATCTCCTTCGGACCCCGGGGCGCCTTCTCCTTCGGCCCCGGGCTCGTCCGCGGGGGCACCATGCCAATCAGCCCGGACACGTTCTGGGGCGCCATCTCCTCGCCACCAGGGGACCTCGTCCGGAGCACCTTCTCCTTCGGCTCCGGCCCCGGGGCCACACGCCGGTCCCCGACAGGCTGCGCCAAGCTCCCAAATATACTGCAATCTAATGGTGAAGCGACAGGGCGCCTCCCTTGTCCCCGACAGCATCTCCAGGGCGCAGCCGCCTGCAGCAGTCGGGCGACAAGACAAGCAGACCCGACAAGGCGACAGCAAACAGCTCTGCCGCCCGCAGCCGCCGGGCAGGCGGCGATTGGACACTCCTCCAGGCACGGCGGCAGCAGCAGGCGCGACCGGCACGACAAGATGCAGCGTATCCCTCTCTCACCGCGTATGACCGGCACTGTGGACTCTTCCCTCGCCTATAAAGGAGGATCCATGACCTTTTTTTTTCCCCTTTCCCTCCGGTAGACTCAGTTTCGGGCTTAAAGGTTCACCTAGGCAGCTCTTGCTTCCTGCTCTCTCTCTCGAGTCTCAAGTCCCAAGGGCTAGCTGCCGAGCTCCCCGCAGGGTCCATTTTGTAACGTAATCCAGCATTCAGCTACCACAGATAAGCCAACCACACACACAGGAGTAGGGTATTACGCTCAAGGCGGCCCCGAACTGATAAATCTCGTGTCCAACCTTGCACGCGCGTTCATCTCTTTCCCCCACGTGATCCTCCACAGATTCGACGTCGGTACCGTGTTCGGACGTGTCCGGGAGACCCCTATTTCCCAGCGCGAGCCCTCTGTTTTGCCCAGCGCTGATCTCTCTTCTCGCTTGACCCGGCTCCACCTGAGAACCACTCCCCTGGCGAATCTCAAAGGGGTGGTCTCTTGACTTCCGCCGTCGGAGAACCATCCTTCGACAGTATGCAAACCAAAGAGTGGCATCCCTGGTAAAGCCGTAATAAAACCCCTTGAACCACTGACTAACTTCAGCAGGGGTTATCTTGCCGCCGGAAAGGGCCGATGCAGCTTCGCCCATAGAAATGCATCGCGGTAAACAGGTCTTGATCTTCTGGTAATCGGCCGGGAAGGATGTTTGAGAAAGAGAGAGTTTCTGGATAGCCTTGAGTATAAATATTGAGCCAAGCTGAACAAACCACCAAGGACCCCCAATGTGGCCGACGGGCTGGCCAGCTGATAGCTTAGTTGCCACCTGGTGAAGTAGCTGGTAGGTGGCGCCAAGGAGATAGTGCCCCAACGGAATTTGTTTCCTATCGGCCAAGCACTCTGCCAGGCATTGCATATTGGTCGTCGGGCCGAGGGTTGCACCACCAAAGACGAACCGTTCCAACCACAAGTTCAGAAAAGCGACGTGCTCCCGATCATCAACTGGTCCAGTTCCTTTGTTGTGGAGAGATATATACCTGGACCAGCCGCCGATGTTTTTTGTTTGAAGCCGGTGAGCAGGCTTGAACCGGAGTTTAAAGGGATTGATGTAGCTTGTCGTATCCAGGCAGGTGAGCATGGTCACGTCTAGCAAAGTGGGGGTCATCGGCCCATGCCCGAACATGAAAGCATTGAGAGCATCAGACCAGTAGTATGAGGCCGATGCAAGTAGGGACTCGTTCCTTTCCATGTCAGCCAGGGAGAGATTGATGCAGTGGCCGATGTGAGATTCTTCCCAATAGGTCCTCTTTGCAGCCGATACCCTGAGGTACCAATCTCTCCACCCGGACAGCTTACTCGGCCATGATCTGAAGCTGTTGGTCCAGTCACTGACCAACATAGTCGAGTTCTTGAAGGGAACGCGTTGGGGTTCGGCGACGATGAAATCGGTGGGATCTTCGCTGCCCATAGGGCCATGATAGAAAAAGCTAGGGTAATCGGCGGCCGGAATCAAGATCTGGGCTCTAAGATGCTACAGTAAACAAGAACACGACGAAGAACAGGTGAAGAACATAGCAGATCGGGTTCGTATAGATTGCAGATTGGGGGAAAATAATCGGGTGAGAAGATTACCTCAGGAACTGCAGATGCCGATGCCATCGCAGAAATAGGAGAAGTTGCAGGGATTGACGGCCGGAGAGAAAGGTTGCAATGATTCGTCTGGATTCGCTAGAGCTTGGTGAGGATGTGGAAGATGAAGCGGTGGTGCTCTGGTGATGTGAAAGCATAAAAAAGGCAAGAAGACGAAGCGTTTTTATAGAGGTATGACAGCCGAGCGGGAATCGAGGCCGTTGGCACTGTTTCAAACATTTATGGCAAGTGGGCTATCTTGGGCCGCATCGGTATGGGAGAAATCTGGAGGCCCAAAATGAAAGAATTTCGAAGTCCTATTGGAGAACTCTGAAATTGGGGGGCATGTGTTAACGCCAAAATTTGGTAAGGCCTTGTGTCAGATTCGGTCAAGGGAACAATTGCAGTCGGTTAACAGAAATTGGTTCAAGGAGCAGGCCGAGTCCGAGAAAGAGCCGTGAAGACCGCGCGTGGCAGTTAATTACTATATTTATTAGGAAAAGATTTATCTTTTTTAGGGAACCTGACCTCGTGTCCGGTCAGGATTAGTTAGCGTTTTCTATTATAGATAGGAAATCATATACCGTGTCCTATAAGGACTCATGTAACTCGGGGTATATATACGTATGCCCGGGGACCTTGTAAATTATCAACCACAGATCAATACAAAATTTGGCGCATCGCCACCCTTTCGACGGGATCCTGCTTCTCGAGCCGGGCTGCATCGGTTAGGTCCGAACTCCTGCGAGAGGGTAAGTCTCGTCACCCTGGCTACCAATCGGCTAGGACTTCCTCGGTTAGGTCCGATATTCTAGTCGGTTTATGGTAGTCGGCTTACCACGATATATTTACTTTATCTATGGCTGCATCAGTTCAGTTTGATCTCATAGATTGATTAGGTATATCACATCACGCGTGCATAGACTGTATCGACTTACTGGGGGCGATTTATCATCAGTTCATGCTGCATCGGTTAGGTCCGACCTACTGAACTACTAGTGATAAGTCGGTCCTGCTAGGCCGATTGTTTGTGCGCAGGCGTCTTATCGGAGTGCATAGCCGGTAAGTTATCTTCATCACAATCGCATTATATCTATCGGCCCATTGAGGTATTGTTATCATTGTCGGTCTGTGCTGCAACGGTTGGGTCCGATCTACTAGACTGACGATAATAGTTTTACTCTTGATGAGCCGATGGTGTTGTGCGATGGTGTTATCGGAGTGCTTAGCCGATAAGTTATCTGTTAAAGCCGACTACATTTATTCATTGTTTTATTCTATACTCGCTCTGTTCAGTAGTCGGCTAGCTTATCAATTATTTATCATTTACGTTATTGCATACTTTATTATATGTTCTTGCCTGTATTATTATTACAATCGGCTAAGGGCTAGCCGATGGGTTTATTCTGCCGATCCAAGTACAAGTACAAGCAGGTTCCCGGGCACGACCCCAGGTGAGGGCCCGGGCATGAGCCCGGGTAAAGACCAGTGTATGGGCCCGGACAGCGGACGAAGATCCCAGGAGCCGATATAAGCAAGGGCCCGGGTGCAGGCACATCTTCATGGCAACACCAGTAACACTAGACTATGATCAGATAGGATTTATTTGATTTATTTATGCCTCCTACTTGCTTATTTTATCAAGTTTATAGCCGATTTTTGAATATCCCTTTGGTGATTGGCTAGCACGATATTTGTTTATTATTATGTTATTGCTCTTGCCATCATCGGCCTTAAGCCGATGTATAAGTGCTACAGTGCGCATCGGCCATCGGCTGATGAAACGAGTCTAGATCGGCTTCCAGCCGATTGGCTCATTGATCTAACATTTTCCTCCTTGTCAATTACAGGGTCAAATTGACTGGCACGCCTACGAACCTCAAACTTTAGGACCTGCACTGGAGTGAAGCAAATCTCCCAGGCCTTCGCGTGTCACCCAGACGCCGGACAGCCCCCGGCGGGTTTTCGGCGTCAACACCAGCCCACTATGACACATGGACCAGTATGCTAGTTACTAACAAGTAGGCCTAGTATGCTAGGGTCAGACATGTGTGCCAACCTTAGTTGGTTCAAATATTTTTGCTTCAACCTCCCCCTATGACACAAATGTGGTAATGTGGGCCCACAACGGCAAGTGAACCACCATGCCGGTCACCTATAGGTGGAGCCCACCGTGACACGTGGCCTGGCTTGTCCTCACTGACAGGCGGGCTCCGTGACACACAAACCAACACATGGACATAGTGGGGCCCACTATGACACATGGACTAGCCCACTATGACACATGGACCAGCATGCTGGTTACTGACAAGTAGGCCTAGTATGCTAGGGTCAGACGTGTGTGTCATGTGAGACCCACAATGCCATGAGGACAAGTTAGGCCTGAGACACGGGCCACGTTGGTCGGCCATGTAGACAAGGTGGGCCGCCTGCTGACACATGAATCGACTGGTAAGTAGGACGCATAACATCCATGATAGAAATTAATCCGATTTATGACAAAATGATACGGTTCGTCACAAATATTTAGGCCCTCGATTCGGCAACCTTGCATGTATGACGGTCCTATAATTTTGTCATAGATGAAAGCCCTACAGTGACATAAAACAATAATGTCATGAGAAAAGCATCAAGGATCCACGAATTTCTACTAGTACGAGCTCAAGCGAGCTCGGGTGCTTAGGCTCAAGCTCGAGCTCAAACAGGCTCGAGATGGATCAAGCTTGAGCGCGGCTAGAGCTTGTTTGTGAGTATTAAAATGTATACCCTAAGGATAACTGGCTAAATACTTGATGTTTTGCTATGAAAATATATTTTTAGAATAAATTAATTGTGAGGTTTTTAAAACAATTCATCTCTTTAGATGTCTTTGTATAACAGACTTATATTTTAGAGATGGAATAAGATATAACCAATATGTAGATTTAGAATATTAAAGTATATAAAGGAGTAGTTGATAAAGAATATATATTAGAGTTGGTGAGGTGAACCATTGTCTTTTTTAGAGGAGTACAGATCTTTCATGTAAGTCAAAATGACCATCAATGTTCGTTTCTCTTACACAGAGAGTGTTCCTACATGTAAAAAATAGGAATTAACATACTCACTATTCAATGAATTAGGGTGGGCCAGGGAACTCATAGCTTTTGTAAGCACTGAGCTTGGGGTAAGTCATCACTACCCCTATTTTGACTATTCGTTTTAATAAAATATGCAAATAGACAAATATACAAAACACATTTAAAGTAGTTTCGATGGTAGATTTCGCTTTACTTAGTTAAGTCATTGACTAAATATTGTTGGTCGAAATTTTAAAAAAAGTCAACTACATTAAAAAATGGAGGTAACACATAGGTAAGGAGCACACGCTATAGATGATTTTTTTAATGATAAAACACGTGCTTAGAGGAATGCCCGGTGAAGAAGCACATGGAATTAAAAGAAAAGAAGTCATCCCAATAGACAATAGTGCGTGATTTCAAAAAATCAAACTTGATCACATAAGGGCATATTCAAAGGTAAAATTTGGTATTAGGCTCTTAGTTCCTTTAGAGATTACTCTCTCTTATAATAGTTGAGACAAAAAAAACCTCTAATCATTAATGCACCAAATAATTTTTTATTGCCTTTGTTTCTTTTTTCCTATCTCTATGCAGTAATTTTTTTTATAAATTGTAATAGTCAATGTTAAGTCGATGTTAAGCTTGACATCAATGTTTCTTTTTTATTTTCTCTTTTTTTATATCAGCAAATTTACTTTGCTAATAATTCTAAGAGTGTACTATTAATTGCTGTGATACATACTTTAAGCCTACTTCAATTTAACTTTTCCATAGAGGAAGTCTAACAAAATATTACTGAAGTTAACTTTATGTCTAAGGGCGAGGGCCCGCTAAATTGTTCAGTTAGATAGTGAATCTGGAAAAGACCACCGTAAAAATTGTCAGATTACGTGGGAGGTTTAGTGCATGAATCAGCATATTTGGAACCAGTTGGCCGCGGTGTACAGATCGATGGAAGCAAAACAAAACCAGCCGCCGCCGCATTCCCCGCTTCCCACGTTGGTTTCCAGCCAACCACAGATGCATGTCATCCATCCGCTCTCCCACCGCGCGCCACGCAGCCCATGCGGCCCAGCGACCAGCGTGGCGCGCCCCGCTCCTCTCCACGTCGCCGCGTGCCTTCCCTACGTACTACACTCCCATATATCAACGCGCGCCCACGCGCCTCCATTTCCTCGCCCCGCCGAGCTCACCCATCGATTGATCAGCGCCCACGCCCACGGGTCTCAATGGCCAAGGTACGCACGGCTAAAGCTAGAAATATCAAACAAGTAATTTGCAGCAACGTTTGTCACCTGAGTTGCTGGATTGTCTTTACTGGCCGGCGATGCAGTGGAGGTCGTGGAAGCCGGCGGGTGGTTCCGACGGCGGCGCAGCAGCTGTCGGAGGAGAAGGCGAGAAGAAGGCGGAGATCGGTGCGGCGGCCGGGGAGTTGGTGATCAGCGTGCCGGTGCACTGCGACGGCTGCGCCCGGAAGCTGCGCCGCTCCGTCCAGCGTCTTGATGGTATATAAACTGTTTGTTTTGTTGAGACGTTCGATTACGTATTTTGTTGGTGTTCGTTGCGTCCTCGGTGAAGGTGTGGAGGAGGTAACCGTCGATTGCCGGACGGACACGGTGGTCGTGAGGGGCCCGAAAGCGGCGGCGGACCCGGCTGGGGTTGTGGAGGTCGTGGACAGGAGGACCGGGAAGAAAGCGCTGCTGTTGAGCTCGTCGCCGGCCAAGCCACCGTCGTCACCAGAGAAGAAGAGTACAGAGGAGGCCAAGAAAGATGGTGCAGAACAGGGCATGGGCAAAGAAATGGCAGAAGAGGACATGGTAATTTTAATCTTCCATTACTGCTACAAATAAATATGCTAACTGGCCAGTTAATTACCATTTGTTAGTAGGGTTATGCATTTCGGAATGTAAAAAAAATTCTTTCAGAAAATCACACAAAGTAGAAATTAACATATTTTCGATGAATTTGAACCAATTTTCGCTAAATTCAAAATATTTGGTTAGATGCAATTATATTCAGGGGCGGGCCCACGGAATCATGGGTATTCGGTTGAATACCCATGTTTTTAGTAAACAGCCGTCGATCATTTGATTTTATTGTCTAGTTGGCTACTAGGTGTGGGTTCAATCCCCATTGTTACTCTCTTTTGCTTTATTATATTTTTCAATAAATATATCTTTTTTATCAATGAAATAAATATATAATATTTTAAAAATTATAGTATAAGTCTTGAATACCCGTTTTTAAAATCCTGTATCCGCCTCTGATTATATTCCGACCAGGACCCATCACAAATTCCGAAATTTTTAGCTCTGTTATCTGTTATCACTCATCGCTTTTACCAGTGCTTTTATTAAATTTTGGAGATATATGATCGAATGCCAGGAAATGGTAGTGGTGATGAGGATAGAGCTGCACTGTGAGGCATGCTGTGAGGAGATCAAACGGAGGATACTCAAAATAAAAGGTACTGATATGTGTTAAGAACTAAGCAGTATCTTTTCTCTCCACTAATTTAATTACAATTTAGATGAAATAGATAATATAATATATATTGCATGTTTTAATTGCATTGCATTCTTGTGAATCTCTTGATCAGGAGTGGAGGAAGTCGTGCCGCATATGAAATCATCCCAGGTGATGGTGAGAGGAAAGATTGAGCCAGCAACCCTAGCAGGGCTCATCCATAAGTGGACCGGAAGGAAAGCCGCCATTTTCAGGGCAGAGCCACTGCATCCGCTGCCCCCACCATCTCAGTCTCCACCTCCGCCACCAAAGGTCGACGACGACGAGCCTCCAAAGGCGGCCGAAACGCAGCCGGAGAAGGAGGAGACAAAGCATGGAGGCCCATCACCGTCAGATGATCATGTGCAAGATAAAAAGGAAGGGGATGCAAATGAGAAGGATCAGAAAGAAGAAGGACCAGATGAGAAAAAGGAAGGCAAAGCTGATGATGACCTGAAGCCACAAATGGAGAACCCAAACGACGCGAGCAACGACAATGGCGTCGCGGAGGAGAACCACAGCACGAAGGATCACCTGTTCAGAGTAGCCTTCCCGGAATCAGTTGTTGCCGTGGCGCCGGAGAGCGAGAAGATGGCCATGAACAGCGTCTACCAGCGCTACTACTACCCAGCCTATCCATATCCATATCAACAGTATTATCAATACCCGCAGCAGAACTACCCATATGCTGCTGGTATTAATCCTTCCATGTATGGGTGCTATCAACAGCATGTGCCAGAGGCCTTCAGTGACGAGAACCCAAATGTATGTAACGTCATGTAGCATGCATCTGGCCTTCTGGGACTTTTGGTGTACGCTGCTAGCCGTTAATATATATTTGCAATAAATCACGTTTGTCACTGTAGGGCATATTTGTTAGTTCAGTGAGGTTGTAGTGCATGCCAACCGTGATTCCTCGTTAGACCGTTAACTAGGGCCTGCGTAGGAAGGCTAATTTCCTCTGACTTGAGGTCTAATTTTCTGGCTCATGCCTCGTATCCCCGCATATTAGTGGGCCGACAAATTTGTTATACAACCACCATACTATGCTATATGTAGTTTAAAGGGGTTGTATAGCGGAAACAATAAAAGAGACACATGGATTTGAGAGGACGGACCTTTCTTTCATTCATCCATTCTCTAGTCTCTAGAATAGCTTCTCCTCTCTATGTAGCCATTCTCTAGTCTCCACAATAGCTTCTCCTCCTCTCTATTTATTGTTGGGTTTAGCCCCATATCGATAATTGATGTTGGTAGAGCACAACTTAAAAGGTGGGACGGTCATCACCTATCAGACTAATCTTTTGGGTTGTGTAGGCCCATAACCAAAAGTTGTGACTCTGGTTGGGCCTGTGGGTTAGCAAGTCCAATGTGACCTAGGTGGCCCATAGTTGGCGGGCTAGGCTACACACTCTAACAAGTGGTATAGAGCCTAGCAATGAGGGAGATCCATAGATGGAGGTGCCCTACACCATGACTTCTGCACATAATGTCCAGAGGAAGATGGTGTGGCGATTCGTTGGCTTCGGCTCACGGCTAGATTGACGGGTGGTCAATCAAAAGTCGAAGTTGTGTTGTCGAGCGAGCTGCGGGGCACAGGCTTTTGGTGCAATAGGCGGTGGAACACGATAGGCCGTCTTCAGTGAGAGGAGATGACGGCAAACCCAAGCAATAGTGGGTCAAATATCGTTGATGGATTAAACATATCTGTTTGGCAGTCCAGGGTATATCCAAGATCTACAGGTTGGCATGATCGGGATATATGAAAATCTACGTCACTGAAGAGGAAGAAGAGCGAGGGCTACCATGGTAATTTCTTCATGTGACTCAAGGCAATGGTGACTTTCTCGAAGTATAAGGTGCTCAGTCTAAGGATGCGAAAAGCATGTGTCGGCGAAATGGGACTGGGGGTCCCCCTGTCCCCGGGGACGCGAGGGTCTTCGGCCACGGAAAATACTCCGGAATCCACATTTTGCGCAAGAGGAGACCGGCTACGGCCGCTCTCCCGCCAAGTATACAGGGGCCCGGGCACTGGCCGGGCCCGGACGAGCATCCCCCAGTCCCGGGCGCCGGTCGCCCCGAACCCGGGTGCCGATTCCCGACTGGACTGCTCCCGGGTGCCGACTGCACCGGGGTGCCGATGCCCGGCCACGGGGCCGACTGCCGACTGCCCCGGAGCCGACCGTCGACGGCCCCGGAGCCGATGCCGACTCCCCCGGTGCCGACTGCCCCCGATCGCCTCGGCCCCGAGTGCGGCCCCGAGAGCCGATCGCCTCGGCTTGCCGGTCCGATCTACCCGAAGAACTCTAGCGGACCAACTCTCCAATTACCCACATTAACGAATGAGGCGATGAGACACGCCTGTCGCCCGCTCCTATGCAGTCAGAATCTTTTTGACTATGGAGGCTCCTTTCACTGTGCAATTGCTGTTCACAGTCAGGGCCTTTTGACTTGGAGGCGTGCGCCATCACGTCTCCCCGGCTCCATCACATCCTCACGACTCTACTGCCCGCTGCATACCTGCTCCGGCGTGGGCACGGCTGGCGGGGAGGTGAGCGACGGGACATTCCTCCAACTCCGGTGTGGGCGTTGCAGGCAGACAGGGGCGACGGGACGCTCCTCCAACTCCGGCGTGGGTGTCGCAGGCGGAGGGGCGCACAGGAGACCTCACCGGAAAATATCTCCTTCCGCGTACCGGCACTGTGGACTCCCCTCGCCTATAAAGGAGGATCCATGCCGTAGACGAAGGCAAGCGGCTGAAGCTCCGGCCTTAGACAACAGAGATCTCCTTCTCCTTCCTCGAGTCCGGTCGCTGGTAGAATGACCGACGCCACCTTCGGGTTCCCGGTGAGCTTCCGAGCTCCCTGGGTCCTCCTTGTAAACTCCGATCCACATTCATCTCTCTCTCTGATAGCCCAAAACACAGGAGTAGGGCATTACGCTCCGGCGGCCCGAACCTGTAAAAATCCCCCCGTCTCTTCTGTGCGCCGCGATTCTTCGCCTTCCGGACTGTCGATCTATCTCCCGCGTGGTCACGACAGATCGGACGGTCCGGACCCGATTAGGACGGTCCGGACCTTTCTGTCTCCAGCTCGGGCCCCTCTGCTTCTATCCCGAGCGCTGATTCATCTTCTTCCACCCAAAGCCGGCTTCGCCTGAGAACTACTCCCCTGGCCGAATCTCAAAAGGGGGGTCTCCCGACTTCCCGCCGTCGAGGTTTAATCCTCCGACAGCATGGATGTTGGAATTGTTAGCTTGGTTCATAAGAGCAAGGAAGAAAGGGTTCTCTTTATTAGCCTAGTGAGTTTGAATTTGTCATTTGGTGATGACACATGTTATCTAGCCATGGAGTAGATAAAATCAATGTTAAGACGGAAGATGAAGGTGAACATGTTCTTCGAGGGACTTTGGGATGTGCCAGCTAGGAACGAATCTAATTTCGCTTGGTAAGATGACTGTGACGATAGGAGAGAACATGAAGCACTACTGCAAGTGGAGTCCAGAAGAAGTTATGGGGATGGCGGTGAGCCTAGAGAAGGCTTGCCGAGCAGTTTGGCTTGAGCTACAAATGGAACCAACTCAAGTGCGGGTACACAGAGGTTCGCGCAAGGAACAAATTCAAGTTGGCATGGCATTTCATCAAGTTGGAGTTTGTTAGAGTTTTTGTCAAATATGTATACAAAGTCAGTTACAGTTTTGGACTTTGAGTTGTAATAGGTATATGATAGAGTTAAAGTTGAACTCTCTCCTAGGCTCTCTCTTAAATACAAAGGTACACCTATTGTAACGGCATGGTGACTTAGCATAAGCGAAAGAACGACTGGCCGGCGGCGTACTGGTCGATAGTCATGGATACTTTGATACGCTGTAATTATGCTAAATCGGGGAGGAGAGCCCACAATCAGGGCCTCGGGGATGTAGGTTTCAGCTGAACCTCGTTAACTAATATTGTGCCTTGGTGTCGTTATCAAGTTTGGGTCTTCTATGATGTGCTTCCGGCGTTCGGCTACCGATATCGATTTTGGTACCGGTTTACTAATAAGTGGTATTAGAGCCTAGCATAGGAAACCCGGAACAATATTCATGGGTAGCACGGTGGGAGAGCCTGGTATCAAGTTTCTGGGGTCGCATGGACTCTGATATGATGGGAGAGATTGTTGGGCTAGTGATGTGCTCTCAGGTGTCCCGATCTTTCAATGAGAGAGATAACTTCGATTATAAGGAGGTGAAGTTGACGACCCAACTACAACCGTCGAAGGACGTTGCGCCTTAGTGTTCGCTACACCAACTCTAGGGGTTGTTCTTGTTCTTGACGTGGTTGTATCCATGGTGGAGATGTCCTCATCATCCTTCCCCTCTTGAATTGGAGCCATCCTCGACTCAAGCTCATCCTCCTCTCCCTGATATGGCTTTAAATCAACAAAATTGAAAGTATCACCAACCCCATAATCTGCAAGCAACTTAATCTTGTATGCATTATCATTTATCTTAGCAATCACTTTGAAAGGTCCATCAGCTTTAGGCATTAATTTAGACTTGTGCAAAGATGGAAATCTATCTTTTCTTAAATGCAGCCAAACAAGATCATCAGGTTGAAAAGTTAATTCTCTTCTACCCTGACTACCGGCAACCTTATATTTCTCATTCATGCGCTCTATGTTCTCTCTAGTGGTTTCATGCAGTTTTAGCACAAATTTAGCACGTTTTGAAGCATCTAAGTTCACTTTTTCAGAAGATAGCAATGGAAAAAATATCAATAAGAGAATGAGGATTGAAACCATATACCACCTGAAACGGGCTCATCTTCGTGGTAGAGTGCAATGAGCAATTATAGGTAAACTCCACATGAGGTAGACACTGCTCTCACATCTTCAAAATTTTCTTCAATACAGCTTGCAACATCATAGATAATGTGCAATTAACCACTTCGGTTTGCCCATCTATTTGGGGATGGCATATAGTAGAAAATAATAGTTTAATCCCCAACTTGTTCCATAGTGTCTTCCAAAAAGGCTCAAGAACTTCGTATCATGATCTGAAACAATTGTAGATGGCACTCCATGCAAGCGAACGATCTCCCTAAAGAACAAATCAGCAATGTGTGTTGCATCATCGCTCTTATGACAAGGTATGAAATGTGCCATCTTAGAGAATCGATCAACCACAGCAAAAATGCTATCCCTTGTCCTCTTAGTCCTAGGCAGTCCTAACACAAAATCCATTGAAATATCCTCCCATGAAATGCTAGGAACAGGAAGAGGCATATATAAACCATGTTTTCCGGGTGAAGCCATGATCGGTTAGATCGTCGTTTTGCCATTACAAAACCCCACATTATCGTTTGTATTCAGTTCCTATTTGCAATATCAGATTGCTTTTATCTTTTTGTTGTTTGTTTCTTCGATTTGCTTGTAGAAATAAGCTTGATCTGCACCGGCAAGATCAACAACCCTCGGAGAGGTGTATTAATGCTTCGTTGCCAAACCCTGTTAAGTAGTAGTCGGACCTATGGAGATATAGGTGGGCTGAAAGTGCTCAAAGGAATACTAGAACCACATTAGTAAACACAAATTAAATAATCGTTCAAAGTCAGTACCGTGCTGGTCCTAGGTTAGAATGTACTAGAGACCCGATTCTAGGCACAAACGATACTACAAACGACTCCGAACAGACATAATAGGAGGCACTCGCTGAAAGGAACAAAGGTGAGGCTCAAACTTTTTTTCACTTATTTCTTCCTCTTTCTTTCTTTCTTTCTTTTTTTTGGTGTGGATTTTTTCTTTTTTAGCACATTTCTGCCTTTTTTTAATCTTTTTTTGAAAAATATATTTCCAAAGACCAAACTAACAATAAGTAAACTAATAAAGGAAATCTGGCCAAAAATAAGGAAAAACAGGGTTAGGAACACAACCGAACTTTGTAGGTATCTAATCACAGAGAAGGTGACCAGATATGGGAGTGTGCCCAAAAGCAAAGTTATAGATCTGCTTGTCAGCTTTCCAACAAGTATTTAAACAACCAATTCTGAGTCTATATGGAACAAAACCAATGATTTTACTAACAATGCTCAAACTGACTCCGAATCCTAGTCGGTTCAAACTTGCCAATCCGAGTAGAACTCTCTCAAAGCTCGTATTTAACTAGGGAAAATGACCAAGACTTGTCCAAGATGTGGATGCTAAGGTGATATTGATGGCAAAAGTGGTGGCGGTGGCGGCGATGACGATGTGAATTGCAGCGGTGTGGATGGTGTCAGCAATATTTATGGCAGCGGTGGTGGTAGCGTGGAAAACAGCGATGACGGAGGTGGTACTAGACGTGACAAGAACTCGAAACTCTAAATTACTAGACGCTAAGACCAGGAACTTGATACACGATGATGCAACCAAAAACTCAAAAAGCAAAATCCAAAAAGAACAATGCAGTGGCTCAAAGATGTCTAGGTAATGGATGCAACTTTTTTGTATAGCTTTTTTGGTTATGGGTAGATGAACACTCACTAAGCAATGAAAGCTCTGGTACCACTTGATGTGCTCTCAAGTGTCCTGATCTTTCAATGAGAGAGATAACTTCGATTGTAAGGAGGAGAAGTTGACGATCCGACTACAACCGTCGAAGGACGTTGCGCCTTAGCGATCGCTATACCAACTCCAGGGGTTGTTCGTGTTCTTGACGTGGCTGTATCCATGTTGGAGATGTCCTCATCAGCTAGGCCTAAAAAAAGTCTTCGGGGTCACATGGGTTGATGTGATGAGAGAGATGGTTGGGCCCGATGAGTGATGGGGGAGTTTATTGGCTTTAGTCCCACATCGGTAATTGATGATGGGGACCACAACTTAAAAGGAGGGGGCAGTTATCACCCATCATACTTGTCTTTTGGGTTGTGCAGGCACATAACCTAAAGCTGTGACTTTGGTTGGGCCTATGGGTTAGCAGGCCCAATGTGACCTAGTGTGGAAGCCATGGGCCCCGGGTACCTCAAGGAAGGCAATTACGGCCTCTCGGACAAAGGGTGGGCCGGCTCCTGCAATTGGAGATAGAGTAGGACTCGGCTTCATATTACCTTGCATGACAAGAAAAGGGATATAATTCTAGCCGGACTCTCTATATACTAATAAAGAAAGCCCTTAGTCATATCCGACTGGGTTTCCTACCCTGTAACCCTCATCCCTCCAGTATATAAGAAGGGGTATAGAGCCTCCTGGGGCAGAAGACATATGACAATCTCACCAGGGAAACCTCAAAGGCAATATACAACAGCTGAAAGTAGAGTATTACCTTACCTCAAGGGCCTGAACCAGGATAAATCGTTTCGTTTTCCTTTGCAATTCATCAAGTTTAGTTCTCATGAGTAGCCCCATATTATTATTGCCGATATAAAACATTGACAGCTGGCGCGCTAGGTAGGGGCATCGGCAAGATCATCTTCAACAAACATGATGGATCCAATCACCGGAGTCGACGGCATCAACTTCTTCCCCGGGCAAACAATCAAATTCGGGAGCCTCGACTTCGTCGCCAACGAATTTGGCAACCTTACCCTGTCCGACTCGGATCCGATCCGATCGGCCAAGGACCAAGCCGACTCCGCGCTGGTCGGCCTACTCAATGGTGTAGCAATCTTTGGTGACATGCTGCGGCGATCTCCAACATGTCCGAGTCTAGGGACAACTCTTTCTTTTGGTGTTCGACTCGGACTCGGTTTTGAGCCGGTTGAGATCGGGCTAAGAGAGGAGGAGATCGTCAATCTCCTATTTGGACTCAGCAATGCCGCGGATAACTTCAATCAGCATCTGACGCGGCAAACCCGATCCCCTAGAGTTCAACTCGGATATGGCCCAGAGCCGCTTGAGATCGGGTCCAGGGAGGTTGGGGTCATCATCACACCCCTAAACTACTCCGACTCCGACTCACAGTCGGACAGCAGCTCGGGAAGCTTTTCTCCACCACGTTAGGTCTTCATGGCGTCAAAGGGATCAACTCCAACACAAGATGCATGCCGACTATGCGATCAGCAAGAGGAGGAGGCTCGCCGACTGGGAGAACAATAGGAGGAAGATGCATGATGCTTGCAAGCCGAGCACGATCGCAATGACAACTTGCGCAAGGCTGGGCGGACTGCTCAACAAGACATCCTTCAAACCCGAGTTGGCGACCATGACGTCTTTGTGACCCCACAACAGAACATCATGGCCACTGCCACATTACTTGACACCTTATAGTTCGGGCTTGACCACCAGGCCACCTTGACAATCGCGAGGATCAAGGCAATGATCACCGCTGCAGCATGCTAGCAGCAACAACAATCTGGAGACACTTTCCTACCGTCAAACAAGATGGCTTCAGACATGGCGGTTTCATCTGCTTCAGCATGGTGCCAAGTAACTGGCTCTGGTCAGCGTCACTTGGAGTCATGACATACGTCACTCAGCAATCCAAGTAACGATCGACGGCGGCATCATCGTGACAACCGCTGCCACAACTAGGATGCTCGAGGACGACTACGGTAGGATCTCCACCATGGTATTAACGCCCGACACCGAGAACATGAGGAGGATGAGCGCCGCCGACTAGAAGATGAGCGTGAATGCTTCAGCCTCTACCACGAGCGATTTCATCGCCGTAGTCGGAGTTGGAGCTCTCACCCAGATGAAGGAGTATTGGCATTCACCCACAAACTATAACAAGTCGGCTAGCCATTTGGCTTCAAGCCAACTGGAATAGAGAAGTACGATGGTAAGACCAACCCGGAATTCTGGCTCATAGTTTACACTCTGGCAATCCGAGCAGCTGGAGGAGATCATAAGGCCATGGCTAACTACCTCCCAGTTGCTCTAGCCGACTCGGTGAGGACATGGCTAATAGGACTTCCTAAGAGATCAATCGGCTCCTGGGGAGAACTTTGGGAACGCTTCATTGCCAATTTACAAGGGACGTACGCGAGGCCATCTTCCAAGTACGACCTGTATCAGTGCCATCAAAGGAAGAATGAGTCACTTCGTGATTTTATCAAGAGGTTTTCAGAGGAGAGGAATTCAATCTCGAAGATCAAGGACGAGGTCATCATCGCCGCCTTTCGAAAAGGAGTCAAGGACACCCCGTTCATCGCTAAGTTCACTCGGAAGCCTCCAAGTTCTGTCAAAGCTCTATTTGACATGGCAAACAAATATGCCGACTCGGCCGACACTATTGCTAAGGCCCTCGATGACAAAAAGGCACCTCGATAGAAAGAGCGGAAGGACACTGATGATGCGGCCCCGACTAAAGCTAGGAACCGCAAACGCAAGTCGGACAACATCATTGAGGCAGTCGGTCGCAACCGTCTTCGACATCCTAGAACTAAAGATTATCAGAACGACAAGTGACATGCTCAGGGGCTCAAAAGCTCAAATGGAAGGATGGCATCCCCACTCCCAACTTGTGCAACACCAAACAGCTAAGTCGCTTTCTGATAAATATTTTCTCCTTTATATGATATTCTCATCTAAACGGGGCTAGAGGTAACTCAGTTCCCTATGGTTTGACTCGGATACAGCTTAGTGCCAGTCGGGATCGGATCTAGGGGGATGAGATCGTCAATTCCTCACTTGGCCTCGCAAATACCGCAGCCGCTTACACCTAATAGGTGTACATACTGCACATTTTCTGTTTTTGCTCTTAATGATTGCAAAAGTACTCGAGTAGCATAAATTCTGATCTGTGAAGTTTTGCTCTATGAGAGGCGAACTCATGTCACCCAAAATGCGTGTCTGGGAAAGAGCCATGAGCCGACTCCCGACGCTCAGGGGCTATGACTAGTCGGGCAGAGTGTTTAAACGTAAGGAGTCAACTACTCGGGGAAATTAGTATCAATAAGAGGAGGAACACATATTTACATCTATTGTAAAATATATAAATTTTCTTTGGATGATTGTTTTCTTCATCAGATGCTACTCATTCGATATGTTTATAATGCACGACCAGTTCTGGATATACGTAACAGGAACTCATGGCTACGAGCCGATCTCCTACGCTCGGGGCTTGGACCAGTCTGCCAAGATACACTTGGAGTGCGTCGCTTCAAGAATCACTCGGAATGCTCCACGAGGGCTACTGACCAAGTACTCGTGCCAATCGGGACATGGATATCACCTTAACCTTGGTACGCCCCATGGGGGCTAATAACCGACCTTTGGCACCAGTCGGGGCTCAGGTACCACTCTACTGGGTAAGGTACGCCCCATGAGGATCACCAGCCAAATCCTATGCTAATGCTAGGTTCGGGTACCTTATTTGGCCAAAACTCTGTTGGGTAGGGTACGCCCCAGAGGGTCGCCAGCCAAATTCTTTGCTAATGCGAGGTTCGGATACCTTATTCGGCTATAATTTTGCCAGGTTGGATATGCTCCAAGAGGGTCACCAGCCAAATCCTGCACTAGCGCAGCGTTTGGGTACCTATTTGGCCAAAACAAGGAAACAAGCCACTATTGAAGCTTTCAGTTGGAGGTAGCACCAAACCCGTAACCTACGGAGGTGCTCATTATTTTTCAAGACTGGAAGACCCCAATCATTTGATTCCTACTGGAAGACGAACTTCCTAAAGATCGCAACGAAGCTGAGTAAGTCAAGCGACAGAGCAAAAGCTTTATCATAGTCAGAAAAGACCTATATTGTCAACGCGCATCCGGAGTTCTTATGCACTGCGTCACACCTGAGGAGGGCAAGCAGATCCTGCAATTTATCCACTTAGGCATCTGTGGCAACCATGCTGCATCCAGAACATAAGTCAGAAAGACTTGCAGACAAGGGTTCCTCTGGCTGACTACGGTTACCGACGCCAATGACATTGTTCAGACATGCGAGGGATGCCAATTTTGTGGGCTAATCTGGGTATGTCGGTTTGGGCCGACTTATTCGGTAGTAGGCCAAAGATATGAGTTCTTAAATATCATGCCATATTGGGTCGCCCGCTGGTCGCGTTAAAATCACGATGCGGGTGCCATTTTACAAGAACCGATTAAATAATCAGATACGCTTCATGCTAAGCCTACAGCTAGTCTCAATTAAAATTGGGGATGCAGGTATCTCTCAAATACACCTCATCACACATTGGTTTTACTCCAAAGTGATACTCGGCTTACATGCTTAGCCAAAATTGCCTTGAGCAAAAATACTTCCAGCTGAAATGATGCTGAAGAGTTTAATTTCTGGGTAGTATACTACTCGGGAAAGGCTAAAAGGTAAAAGACCTTTGACTTCATGTTTAATTGTTTCACAATTAAGCACAAAGTCGGGGGCTACACCTAATAGGTGAGCCTATTTGGCACATACTATTCATATTCTTTCATGAAGCCCTTCATAGCCTCGTTGCCAAATGACATGAAGCAGGACTCGGGAGAAGAAGCACTTGGACAATGAGTACTCGGGAGCAAAGCACTCGGGAATCTCTTCATAGTGGAGGATGAGCACTTGGCACTAGCTGTGACTCAACTATGAAGGTCTCAGGGGCTACTGTGGAGACCATGGGCCCCGGGTACCTCAATGAAGGCAATTACGGCCACTCGGACAGAGGGTGGGCCGGCTCCTACAAAATTGGAGATAGAGTAGGACTCGACTTCATATTACCTTGCACGACAAGAAAAGGGATATAATTCTAGCCAGATTCTCTATGTAGTAATAAGGAAAGCCCTTGGTCGTATCCGACTGGGTTTCCTACCCTGTAACCCTCATCCCTCCAATATATAAGGAGGGGTAGGGAGCCCTCTGGGGTAGAAGACATATGACAATCTCACCAGAGAAACCTCAAAGGCAATACACAACAGCTAGAAGTAGGGTATTACCTCACCTCGAGGGCCTGAACCAGGATAAATCGTTTCATGTTCCTTTGCAATCCATCAAGTTTAGGTCTCACGAGTAGCCCCATATTATTATTGCCAATATAAAACATCAACACCTAGATGGCCCACGGTTGGTGGGCTAGACTACGCACTCCAAAATTTATAAGCAATAGCCTTATCTTCTTTCCATATTTAGTGATGATCCATTAGTAGGGAACCTGGGCAAGGCTTTCACGGGCCGTCTGGTTTTCCAACACTCCTCCTTAACCTTCACTGTGTGATACTTATGCCCCATAAAACTTCACAAAAACCCATTGGGAAAAATTTGGAGAAAGAGTCCATAGCATATGCTTGCAATGCTGCACGGATTGCCTCATTAAAAACCTTGATAAGAAACTACATGGAAAACTTATCTAAGGAAAAAAGAGTACAACCCACCCAATTCTTAGTTTAATCTTCTTGATTGATTTTGGATACTTCATCTTCTAGGTCAAGATTTTTAGAATGAGTTAGCTAAATTCTCTCCCTAAATTTTGCATTTATCTAAGTCTCATTAGTCCGATTCCCCCGACACATCTATTTGAGAGAAGATGTTGATAATGATTTAGAGGGAAAACCTGCAAGATTCCCACATGACTTAGTATGCAAAATTTTGCTTTCGTCCCTTTTATGCAATGCATGAGTATAGAGGAACTTGGGGTCCATATGCTAAGTGAGATTGTTTTTCATGCAACCCATTGCGTTTGTCCGACACACTGCATTATTTTAAAAGTAGGGGTTGAGATGGTATTCAAATCATACAATTTCTCAAAGTGGTAACCATCTCTCAAGGCCCTGCAAATTCATAGAAGGTTTCGTATAGTGCAATAATCCTTCGTTTAATTTAGTGCAATTAGCCAAGTATCAGAGTATTGCTATCATACTCGTGTGTTGGGATTCCGTCCCAAATTTTCCCCCCCTCTTCTCTAGGTGTCGATGCTTTGTATCTGCAATAATTATATGAGGCTATTCGCAAGACCTAAACTTGATGGATGCAAAGGAACACAAAATGAGTTTATCTTGGTTCAGGCCCTCAAGGTGAGGTAATACGCTACTTCTAGCTGTTGTGTATTGCTTTTGAGGTTTTTCTTGTGTGTCTCTTGATCTGTGTGTCAATCTTTTCTGCCCTAGGGGGCTCCTTACCTCCCCTTATGTACTGAGGAGGCAAGGTTACAAGGTAGGAATCCCAATCGGACTCAACCAAGGGATTTCCTTTTAGGAACACATCATATCTGGCTAGGACTATATCCTTTTCCTTGTCATGCAAGGTAACATAAGCCGAGTTCTTCTGTATCCCTAATTACATGATCAGGCCCATCCTCTATCCGAGTGGCCGTATTGCAATCCATGAGGTACCTAGGGCCCATGGGTTCCATAGTAACCCCTGACACCTTCATAGTTGAATCACAGTTGACGCCGAGTGCTCATCCTCCATGGTGAAGATTTCCCGTGTGCATTGCTTCTGAGTACTCTTTGTTTGAGTACCTCTTCTCCAAGTTCTACTTCATGTTAGCTGCAACGAGGCTATGAAGGCTTCATAGAAAAAGTTGAAAAGTGTGCGCCGAATATGCGCACCTATCAGGTGTAGCCCCTGACTTTGTGCTTAATTGTAAAACAATTAAACATAAAGTCAAAGATCTTTAACCCTTAAATCTTTCCTGAGTGATATATTTCTCAGAAATTGGACTCTTCAGTGTCATGTCAGATGAAACTATTTTTGCTCAACGCATTTTGACTAAGCATGTAAGCTAAGTACTACTCATGGATTTTAACCCAATGTGTGGTCAGGTATACTTGAGAGATACCTGCATCCCCAATTTCAATGGAGACCAGCTACTAATCCTTGTAAGGATATATCCTCAATACCTATTAAATAATCTAGATATCTGAACATATGTGTCCACCAATTGGGCTTAACATGAAGTATATCTAATTATTTTAATCAGCTCCTATAAAATAGCACCCACACTGTGATTTCAACACAATTATCTATCAGCCCAATAGGACATGCTATTTAGAAACTCATATCTTATGGCCCATCGCTGAGCAGGCCAGCCCAAGCCAACCACCCAGCACAGGCTTATAAATCCCGGGGAGAGAGAAAAGATTCCCCTTTCTTCCCCAAATCATTAAAACTTTTTGCCTCCCGCATCCACCCGTGCAACTCTCGTGTTCTCCGCTCCTGGCTCACGGTCTACACTCTGGCAATCCGAGCAGCTGGAGGAGATCACAAGGCCATGGCTAACTACCTCCCAGCTGCTCTAGCTGACTCGTCGAGGACATGGCTAACAGGACTTCCTAAGAGATCAATTGGCACCTGGGGAGAACTCCGGGAAAGCTTCATCGCCAACTACCAAGGGACGTACGAGAGGCCATCTTCTGAGCATGATCCAGGGGACGTACGAGAGGCCATCTTCTGAGCATGATCTATATCAGTTGCATCAAAGAAAGAACGAGTCTCTTCGTGACTTCATCAAGAGGTTCTCTGAGAAGAATTCTATCCCAAAGATCAAAGACACCTCATTCATTGCTAAATTCACTCGGAAGCCTCCCAACTTTGTCAAGGCTCTATTCAACATGGCAAACAAGTACGCCAACTCGGCCCATGCTGTTGCTGAGGCCATCGATGATGAAAAGGCCCCCTGATAGAAGGAGCCGAAGGACACCGATGATGCGACCCCGACTAAGGTTGGGAACCGCAAACGCAAGTCAGACGGCTTCATTGTGGCAGTCGGTCACAACCGTCTTCGACTGTCAACAACTGGAGATTATCAGAACAACAAGTGACACGCTCGGGGGCTCAAAAGCGTAAATACAAGGATGGCATCCCCACTCCCAAATACAGAACAGCTAAGTCGCTTTCTGATAAATATTTCCTCACTTGGCTTTGCCAATGCCGCAGCCGCTTACACCTAATAGGTGTACAAGCTGCACATTATTTTCTGTTTTTCTCTTAATGATTGCAAAAGTACTCGAGTAGCATAAATTCCGATCCGTGAAACTTTGCTCCATGAAAGACGAACTCAAGTCACCCAAAACGCGTGTCTGGGAAAGAACCATGAGCCAACTTCCGATGCTAGGGGGCTATGACTAGTCAGGCAGAGTGCTTAAACGTAAGGGGTCAACTACTCGGGGAAATTAATATCAAAAAGAGGAAGAACATGTATTTACATATATTGTAAAATACATAAAATTTCTTCGGGTGATTGTTTTGATCATCAAATACTACTCATCCGTTGTGTTTATAATACAGGGCCAGTTCCGGATACGCGTGACAGGAACTCGGGGCTACAAGCCTATCTCCTACACTCGGGGACTGGACCAGTCCCCCAAGAATCACTCGGAATGCTCCATGAGGGCAGCTAACCGAGTACTTGCGCCAGTCAAGACGTCATCTTCCCTGGCTACGCTCCATATGTGGGCTAGTAACCGTATTCATCTTCTTTGATTTTTTAAACAAGAACCTAATAAACTAGAATTGAGTGGAAAAGAGGAGAAGAAATAGGTAAACGGAGAGGATCGACTAAGCTGAGACATTCAGAATCTTCTTTACATCAGGTAAATCCTTCGGCTCCTATGCCCCTTTTTCTTTAAGTTATTTATTGTTTCTCTTAAGTCATAGGGAAAGTCTATGATAAATAAAAAAATCATCTCACTCTTTCTCTATGGCCCAGATTTCATGATAAGTGGGGGAAGATGTTTTCTTCCCCAATTTCTTTGTTCAATTCTGAACAAAAAAGAAAGAAAGGAATTTTTGGGGCTGCGGTGCCCCTATATTTTCTACTCGTAATTGGAAAGTTACGGAAGGAGATCCATCATTTTGCAATGAAAACTACATAAAAAACTCTGGACAATTTCGAAATTAGGCCAAGCATCTTAATACATATAAAAAAAATTCATTATTGGCCCACCATTGATTAGAAGATTTAACTTGTATGAATCGCTATTGGTTTGATACGAATAATGGCAGTTGTTTAAGTATGTTAAGGATACAGATGTATCCACAATTCATTTAGAGTTACTTAATAGCCTATTTCTTATACCATATCTCTATCCCATGAAATTCTCGAGCCGAAAGATGGATGCATATGCTATGTTTCATTTTGCTCAATGATATCAATTAAATGGTGTATCAATTCCATAAATTGGATATAGCAATAAATAAATCAACAAAATTCTTTTATTTTAGATAGAAGAAAAGTTTCTTCTATCTAAACTAAAAGAATGTACCCTTCTATCCAAATCCAATTTGCATCGATAAAATAAATCCAAATTCCAGTAGTAGATGAATAATTGCAAATTTTTGTGTGTACGAGATTAGAATAACTTCAAAATAACTGACATAATTTTTTATTTTTCCTGATCAAAAAATACATGAAAAAGAAAGGAGGTAGAAAAATTTGGCTCGGGTACCACTTAGCTGGGTGAGGTATTCCCCATGAGGGCCACCAGCCGAATCCTACACTAATGCTAGGTTCGGGTACCTTATTCGGTCACAACTCTGCTGGGTAAAGTACGCCCCATGAGGGTCGCTAGCCAAATTCTACGCTAATGCGAGGTTCGGGTACTTTATTCGGTTAATAACCGACCTCCGGCACTAGTTGGAGCTCGGGTACCACTCTGTTGGATAGGGTATGCCCCATGAGGGTCGCCAGCTGAATCCTATGCTAATGCGAGGTTTGGGTACCTTATTCGGCTACAATTTTGTCAAGTTAGGTATGCCCCAAGAGGGTCACTAGCCGAATCCAGCGCTAGCGTAGCGTTGGGTACCTATCTGGCAAAAACATGGCAAGCCACTACTGGAGCTTTCAATCGGGAGCAGCATCAAACCTGGAATCTACAGAGGTGCTCATTATTATTCAAGACTAGAAGACCCCAATCCTTCGATTACAACGAAGCCAAGTAAATCAAGCGATGGAGCAAAACCTTTATCATAGTCAGAGAAGACCTATATCGTCGAAGTGCATCCAAAGTTCTCATGCACTACGTCACACCTGAGGAGGGCAAGCAAATCCTGCAATATACCTACTCAAGTGTCTGTGGCGAGCATACTACATCCAAAACATAAGTCGGAAAGGCTCGCGGACAAGGATTCTTCTGGTTGATTGAGGTTACCGACGCTGGAGTACTCATCCTAACATGCGAGGGATGCTACTTTTATAGGGCTGCGCTGGGTAGGTCGGTTTAGGCCGGCTTATTCGGTAGCAAGCCACAAGATATTAGTTTCTACAGTAGCACGCTCAATGGGGGCCGCTCGCTGGCTATGTTAAAATCACAGTGCTGGTGCTGACAATAGGAACCAATTGGGTAATCAGATATGCTTCATGAAGGCCTAATTGCTAAACACATGTGTTCAGTGTCTGTTTATCCACCAGGTATTGAGGATATATCCTTATAAAGATCACAAGCTGGTCTTCATTAAAATTGGGGATGCAGGTATTTCTCAAGTACACCTGACCACATATTGGATTGAAGTTCATAAAGTGGTACTCAGCTTATATGCTTAGCCAACAATTGCCATGAGCAAACATCTTTTCAGCTGGCATGAAGCTGAAGAGTCTAATTTCCGAGTGACATACTACTCGGGAAAGACTATAAAATCATTCTAGCTAACATGATGCCAAAGAGTCCCATATACCAGTAGTATACTACCCGGGAAAGACTACAAGGTGAAAGATCTTTGACTTTATGTTTAATTGTTTCACAATTAAACACAAAGTCGAGGGCTAAACCTAATCGGTGCGCCTATTTGTTGCACACTATTCATGCTTCTACATGGAGCCCTTCATAGCCTCGCTGCTAGCTGACATGAAGCAGGACTCGGGAGAAGAAGCACTCGGACAAAGAGTACTCAGGAGCACTTAGCATCAGCTGTGACTCAACTATGAAGGTCTCAGGGGCTGCTGTGGAGGCCATGGGTCCCGTGTACCTCATGACAAGCATATGGGCCACTCAAATAGAGGATGGGCCTAGCCTTGTAATTAGAGATATGATAAGACTCGGCAAATTTAGCCTTGTACGATAAGGAATATACAGTCCTAGTCGAGCAAGTTATATCTCTAAGAGGAGATCCCTTGGCCGTAGTACGGTTGGGACTCCTACTTTTTAACCCTGTCCTCCAGTATATAAGGGGAGGTAGGGCGCCCCCTGAGGGCAGAAGAGGATCACGAAGGTTCATCAGAATCACCAAAATCATAATCATACTTCGTCAAAGGAATATACCACAACTGGACGTCGGGTATTGCCTCACTTCAAGGGCCTGAACCAGTATAATTCTCTCTTGTTCCTTTGCAGTCCATCAATTTTCGATCCGATGAGTAGCCCTATAATCATATTGCCGGTGTAAAACATCGACAACGATGAACAAGCCGCATCAAGGGAGCGTGAAGTTCTTCTTTGTGCCGCAATCGCCGTGTCCAGGGGAGTCTAGGTATGTAGCAAATATTGCCATGTTGAGTTCTTGATGGTTCTCCTTAATCTGGTACTCTACCATTTGACTCTGTTTTGCTCTGAGCAGAAGATTGTCGACCACTCAGAGAAAGTGAACAAGGTCTTGACCCAGCTCACCCCCCATCTCCAACGACTGGGCCAGCTCCAGGCCACCAAGGACGACCTGGAACAGACTAGTGAGGAGAAAGAAACTTGGCTAAGGGGAGCAGTAGATCAGCTCAGGGATGAAAAGTGGGCTCTAGCCGAGAAGATCAGAAGTAAGTCTTCTATGTTATCCTCCCGTGTAAATCCCGAGTATATCTCTCCAGCTTTGTTGATTCTCGACTGCCTTGTTGAGTTTTGACTGCAATCTTGAGTTCTTGACTATTCTGATTTACAGCCCTCGAAGCCGAATTGAAAACCCAAGCAGAGGAGAGGAAACAACAAGAGATTAAGTTGAAAAAAATTGAGAAGGTCAAAGCCGAACTAGAGAAGGCCAAAGCCAAAGTGGAGGCCGACTATGCGAGTAAGCCTCCACCTTGACAATAACCTTATCCCGTCCTCTTGTTGCTCCGACTGCATTTTTTGGCTAACAAGTATACTTGTCGATGAATCTGAACAGCTTCGAAAGCCAATGCCCAGACCCAGTTCAACGCCTTTGCAGAGGAGATCAAGGTTGTCAAGGAGTCATGGGAAATTCTTGTCAAATCCGTGAAAGGGCTCCTTGACATTATGGAGCCTCACCATGCTAGGACCAACTCCAGTACAGTCTCCTAGGTGTAGGCATGCCTTAGTAAAGCCCCAAGCATCTTGAAAAAGTACTCGGATGAGCATGTCACTGTTGGTGTTGCCCAAACCCTCGCTAGGACCAAATCGATCTACCCTAAGGTAGATATCGAGGCCATTGATGAGGGTTTTGACGAAGAGGCAACACCCAAAGAGGCACTAGAGTTGATCAGCTAGACGAGGCCAACTGTAGAGGCAATTACAAAAGATCTGGGTATGTAGAAACAAAGCAATTATGCAGTTGGTGTATATATAACTTTGGTGAAGGCATGTATATATCTTGTAAAATGCTGCCGAGTACTTGCTTATTCTTAGTTGTCATTAGCTTCACCTGATGTAGTCTGCGCCGAGTAGATTGATAGGAACTTAAGAAAAAATGTTCACTTCTAAAAGCTATACTTAGGCAAACTTAGCATAATCATTATAAAACTTCATAACTGAAGTAAAACAAGCTCATATTTTATTAACAAGGCACATAATAAATGCAGCCCCCGACTCATTACTCGGTTGAAACAAGCGATGTAGTGAGTCAGAGAAAAGACTTTGTACATATATAGGAAATAGAAAACTCAGGTATAGAAATGACGTAGTTGTTCTATATTCCATGAGTTGCTGACGAGGGCACTGTCTTCAGTCTTCCGTCAGTAGGTGCCCAGACATGTCACCTCAGTGATAATGAACGGCCCTTCCCACAGAGGGGATAGTTTATGCCTGTCTTTGGTGGTTTGTATTTTTCTTAAGACAAGATCTCCCACCAAAAAGGCGTGGCCACGGACATTTCGATTGTGATAACGATGCAGGCCTTGAAGATACCTTGCCGACTAGATAGTTGCGATATCACTCGCTTCCTCCAACTGATCGAGTTCGACCAATCGGGTTTTGTTTGATTTGTCTTCTGAGTGGGCCCGAATTCGTGGAGAGTCGAACTCCCTATCCTTGATACCTTGTAGGACCATGCCATTAGCACGCTCGACCTGCCCATTACTTTGTGGGTGTGCCACAGATGCATAACAGATCTTGATGCCGAAATCATCACAGAAATCTTCAAATATGCCGCCCGTGAATTGACTACCAGCACCGTGCTGACTACCTAAGCGGTTGCCGCCAAGTGTAACATTAGTGGTTCCTGGGGCATAGGTGACGCCAACAATGGTGTTGATGTGAGAAATTTTTTGATGTCTTTGAAGGCTTGCTAGGCTTCGGGTGTCCATTGAAAATTGTCCATTTTCTTCAGTAGTTTGAAAAAGGGCATGCCCCGATCACCAAGTCGGGAGATGAATTGGCTGAGTGCTGCCGTGCACCCTGTCAGCTTTTGGACGTCCTTCTGGCTAGTTGGGGGTGCCATGTTCATGATAGCGTTAATTTTTTCTTGATTAGCCTTGATGCGATACGATGAAGCCGAGTAGCTTTCCGGACAATACATTGAAAGCTCACTTTTCCGGATTCAACTTCATCTTGAATCTCCGAAGGATTTGGAAAGTTTCTTCCAAGTCAGTGATGACATCTTCTTTGGACTTTGTCTTGATCACCATGTCATCGACATATGCCTCCATATTGCACCCAAGTTGAGTGTGTAGACACCGCTGAATTGCTCGTTGATACGTTGCTCCAGCGTTTTTGAACCCGAATGGCATAGTGATATAGCAGTATGCTCCAAACGGCATGATGAAATAAGTCTTTAGACAATCCTCCTCCTTCAAGCTGATTTGGTGATATCCTGAGTAATAGTTGAGAAAGCTGAGAAGTTCGCACCTGATCTATTCTGGGTAGACCAAATGGATCTTTGGGGCATGACTTGTTTCAGTCGGTGTAGTCGACACACATGCACCATTTACCATTCTTCTTCTGGACTAGGACTGGGTTTGCCAGCCAATCCAGGTGGTAGACCTCTTTGATGAACCCGGCTACAAGGAGCTTGGTTATCTCCCCCCAAATAGCATCTTTGTGGTCTTGTGCGAAGCGCCATAGCCATTGTTTAACTGGCTTGGCGTCCCTCCTGATGTTGAGGGCATGCTCGATCACCTCCCTTGGTACAGTAGGCATGTCGGAAGGTTTCCAAGCAAATATGTCCCTGTTCGCCTAGAGGAAGGTGATGAGCACGTCTTTCTATTTGGGGTCAAGTCCGGTCCTGACTAGAGCAGTTTTGGAGGGGTCGGAAGGGTCCAAGGGGATCTTCTTGGTTTCAGAATCCGCTAAAATTCCTAACTTGGCTTCTTTTTTGGCCAGAACCTAATTGTCCTCGCATGCAGCGGCTAACCGAATGCAATTGCGCCCAACTGCCGCTTCTTGAGATTGAGCCAGCTCGCAGCTCTCCTTGTCGCAGTGAAGGCTTGCTTGACATCGCTGTGAACAGAAAGAACTTCGGCTGGTCCTGGCATCTTGAGCATCATGTAGGTATAATGTGGCACTGCCATGAATTTGGCTAGCGTCGGCCGTTCGAGTATCGCGTGGTACACGGTCTCAAAGTCAGCAACCTCGAAACAGGTATTCTCGGTGCGGAAGTTATCCCGCATGCCAAAAGTAATTGGCAGAGTTATCTGTCCGAGTGGAGTAGAAGACAGGCCAGGGATTACCCCATAGAAGGGCGCTGTACTCGGCCATAGCTCTGACCAAGGAAACTTCATCTCATCCAGTGTCTTGGCGAACAGAATGTTGAGAGCACTGCCTCCATCAATGAGAACCTTCTTCAGTTTGATGCTCCTGATTGGCGTTTTTGACCAGTGCAAGTACTAGAGGCGTCTACAGAGACCAAGTTGGCTTCGCCTACTGTAAGCTTCTGCTTCCTCTTGAACTCGTATGCAGTCGACCCTCCAAAGATGTGGTTGAGCTCAGCCTAGGGATCTTGGTAATCACTAGCTATGCCCGAATCTGGCTTGTCCTTGTCTTTATCGGTGCCAGATGTTGAAGCCTGCTCGAAAGCAAACTTCTTGAGCATGAAGCAGTCCTTAGCCACATGCTTGCCCTTTGGATGAAAGGGGCATGGCCCATTCATCACTTTTTGGTATTCATTATTCCTCAGGGGTCGTGGCCTAGTACGCTCCGCGGTAGCCACCACGTTATTTGACTTTCGTTTGCTGTTGCCAGATTTGTTCTGTGTTGGCTCGTTGTTGTCGTTCTTGTCCTTCTGCTGGGGCTCTTTTTTGTCGTCGAGAGCCTGAGCGACTATGTCAGCCGAGTTGGCATACTTGTTCGCCATATCAAAAAGAGCCTTGACAGAAGCGGGAGGTTTTTGAGTGAACTTGGCAATGAACCTCGTCCTTGATCATTGGGATCGAATTCCGCTTCTCCGAAAACCTCTTGATGAACTCGCGAAGAGACTCGTTCTTCCATTGGTGCAATTGATAGAGATCGTGCTCAGAAGATGGCCTCTCATAAGTTCCCTGGAAGTTGGCGATAAAGCGTTCCCGGAGTTCTCCCCAGGAGCCGATTGACCTCTTTGGGAGTCCTGTTAGCCATGTCCTCGCCGAGTCGGCTAGAGCGACTGGGAGGTAGTTAGCCATGGCCTTGTGATCTCCTCCAACTGCTTGGATCACCAGAGTGTAGACCGTGAGCCAGGACTCGGGATTGGTCTTCTTGTCGTACTTATCGATTCCAGTTGGCTTAAAACCCAATAGCCAGTTGACCTGTTGCAGCTCCTGGGTGAAGGCCGGTACTCCTTCATCTGCATGAGGACTCCGACTCTGACTAGAAACCGCTCGTGGTGGAGGCCGAAGCACTCATTCTCGTCTTCTAGTCAGCGCTACTCGTCTTCCTCACGTTCATGGCGCCGTGCGTTGATGTCTTGCCGAAGAACACGTCGTAGTCGGCCTCAAAGATCCTGGTAGTCCCGACGATCATTTTGATGTCGACACTGCCAGTCGTTGTTGGGGTTGCCGAGTGACATCTGGCATGACTCCATGTGCGGCTGACTGGAGCCGGCCACTCGGTGCCGTGTCGAGGCGGACGAGACCGCTGTTGGAGAAGCTGACCGGTTGGTCAGTATGAGGGTATCGTCCAACTGTTGGTGCTGCTGACATGCAGCAGCGGTGATCATGGCTTTTATCCTTGCTATGGTCGGGGTGGCCTAGTGATCAGGCCCAAACTAGACTGTGTCCAGTAGAGTTGTAGCAGCCATGACGTTTTGCTGAGGCATTACGAAGACGTCGTGGTCGCCGACTCAGGTTTGGAGGATTTGTTGTTGAGCAGTCCACCCAGCCCTACGCAGATCGTCATTGTGGGTGTCGCACTTGGCGTGCAGGTGTCTTGCTTCTTACTCCTATTGTTCTGCAGTTGGCGGGCCTCCTGCTCTTGCTGCTCGCATAGTCGGCGTTCCCCCTGAGTGGAACTAGAGCCCTTGGATGCCATGAAAACTTCACGGGGCGGGGAGAAGCTTGCTGAGCTACTGTTCGAACAACTGTCCGACTTGGAGTAAGAATTAGTGTAATTGATGGGGGGTAATCACAACTCCGACCTCCCTAGATCCAATATCGAGCGGCTCTGGGTTGTATCCGAGTTGAACTCTAGGGGATCAGGTTTGTTGCATCGGATGTTGATTGAGAATATTCGTGGCGTCGCCGAGTCCGAACGGGAGATTGACGATCTCTTCCTTTCTTAGCCCAATCTCGGCTGGCTCGAGGCCAAGTCCGAGTCGAACACCGAAAGAAAGAGTTGTCCTGAGACCCAGGCATGTTGAAGATTGCCGCAGCAAGTCGACAAGGGTTGCCGCAGCGTTGCATGGGCTGACCGGCGCAGAGTTGGCTTGGTTCCTAGCCGATCGGGTCGGATCCGAGTCCGACAGGGTGAGGTTGCCAAACTTGTCGGCGATGAAGTCGAGGCTCCCGAAGGTAATTGTTTCCCTGGGGAAGAAGTTGATGCTGTCGACTCCGATGGTTGAATCCATTAGGCTTGTCGAAGATGATCTCGCCGATGCCCCTAACTGGCACGCCAACTGTCGATATTTTATATCAGCAATAATAATATGGGGCTACTCGTGAGACCTAAACTTGATGGACTGCAAAGGAACACGAACAATTTATACTGGTTCACGCCCTCGAGATGAGGTAATACCCTACGTCCAGTTGTGGTGTATTGCCTTTGAGGTTTCTCTGGTGAGATTTCAATGTTGCCCTCAGGGGGCGCCCTGCCTCCCCTTATATACCAGGGGACAGGGTTACAGAGTAGGAATCCTAGTCGGACTCCAACCAAGGGATTTCCTTCTAGGAATACCACGTGCCTGACTAGCACTATATCCTTTCCTTGTCGTGCAAGGTAATGTATGCCGAGTCCTATTGTATCCTTAATTTCAAGGTTAGGCCCATCCTCTATCCGAGTGGCCCAAATGCTTCTCATGAGGCACCCAGGGCCTATGGCCTCCACAGCAGCTCCTGAGGCCTTCATAGTTAAGTCACAGCTGATGCCGAGTGCTAATCCTCCACGGTGAAGAATTCTCGAGTGCATTGCTCCCGAGTACTCTTTGTCTGAACCAGGTGCCTCAACAAGTAAAGGTGGTTACAATTTGCTAATAGGAAGCCCATGATCTGAAGCAAAACTCTGGGTAACAAAAGAATGTGCAGCCCTGGAATCAAACAATACACTAGCTAGATGGGAGTTGACAAGTAGTGTACCGATCAGAACATCCGGTGCGTGGCTTGCCTCTTCGGCGGTGACATGGTTCACTTTGCCCCTCTTGTGAGCTTGCTGGCCCTGAGAAACTGGCTCGGGAGGTTGATTAGGACGTGCCGGTGCAGATCTTGGAGCCTTGGTTGGTGCAATACGGCCACGGTTTGGGCACTTGTCTGAATAATGTCCCAGCTGTCCACTGCCATAACAGGTGACATTGGGACAAACCGGAGGATGGATGGTTGACTGAATTCCACCCATAGGAGGTGGGAACCTTTGCTGTGATGGACGTGGCACATAAGCTTGCTGACGAGGAGTTGTGGAGCTTGATAACATTGAGGGGGCTGCTGCCATATACGAGATTTTGGTGGACCTCCTGTGGCAGAAAATTGCACAACACTCTTGCGCTTGCGCTCGTTCTCAAGGTTCTTCATGTTGCTCTCCACGACCACGGCCTTGTTGACAAGGTCTTGAAAATCATGGAAGACATGAGCAGCAAGCTCCAGTTGCATCTCTGCTGACAACCCACGCATCAAGCGATTTTGTTTGCGGGTATCGGTGAAGACATTGTCCATAGCATAACGAGCTAAGTGATTGAATTCATGAAGATACTCCATGACATTCTTGTGGTCCTGCGTGAGAGTAAGGAACTCTTGTTGCTTGATGTCCATAATGCCTTTTGGAATGTAAGCCGCATGAAAGGCATCACGGAACTCCGCCCACGTGACGACGTGCCCAGCGGGCTGCATAGTGAGGAAGTTCTCCCACCATGCGCCCGCTGCACCTTGGAGTTGCTCGGCCGCTAGGTTAGGCTTGTCGGCGTCAGGGCAGCGAGCAAGTGTTAACTTCCGCTCAATGATGCGAAGGCAATCGTACGCATTGAGGGGATCGTCAGAACGAGTGTACACCGGGGGCTGAGTGCGCTGAAAATCAGCAAGCCCACCGACGGCTTGGTGACCACCTCCGCCCGCAGCTTGGGCGAAGTGTGCCATGGTGGCACCATACTAGCTGCAATCTGTTGAAGTGCGGCATTCTGGGCATAACGGTTGTGCTGCACAGCCATCAAAACATCAGCCACAGTAGGTGGTGGTGGTGGCTCTTGGTCATCACGACGGGAACCCTCCGGAACATCATGAGCTTGGGAACGAGTACTAGGACAAGTCATCCTATGGACACAACCAAGTTAATGACCATTAGTGATGGAAACCAAGTACGTGGAGATGATCTGAACTTAGAGGACAGTACCAAAGCTAAACATAAAGTACACAAAATTATATGGATGTAATCACCAAATGCACGGAAATGGTGATACGGTTATCCTAACATGCCATGATGCATCACTAGGAAAATCCAAGAAAGAAGCAAAAAGGCTCACTTATACTACATCCTGAGTAAGAAGCATGGAAGCAAAAGAACCAAATCCTTCCTACGCGAGGAGATAGTTTGATACCGAAACTACCCGTAACCGAAAAGGAATACAAGAACCAAATGAACCAACAATTATACATGGCCATATTAACTGATTTTTATAACAGTCGTCTCTCTGCTGGGAGTACCCTTAAATAATTTATTTGGTGAATTTTTTGATAATTGTACATTTTCTCTTACAGAAAATTAGAATCTGTAATTTTTAGGACTGCAGGACAGCAGCCAATTCATGAATTTTTAGAGGGGGCTACATAAGAAATTTATTTTTGATACTTTTTGTGGTGCTTCCTGGTGAAGTTAGGAATCTCCAGAGAAATTGGCAAAGTAAGATAAGAAGTAGAACTCTCTATAGAAATTCTTGGATGCTGGCTGTTCCAGAATCTTCAGAACACGTCTTTTGGAGAGATAGAGGATTAAAATTGAGTTGTGAGCTTTCAAAATTGGTAAAATTTTTATGGGTAACCTTTTAGACAGTAAGGAGTCAGTGTATTTCACTTGATTACATAATTTTGCTTCAGAAGTGAAATAAGAATAAACTTTCTTAATCTCGACTTACCAGCTTCCTTTATCGAACTAGTATTTGAATGAGGGAAGAATGGATTTGTGTTGCCAATCAAACTCAAATCCAGGTGAGAAGATTAAATTAGAGTAAGGTGAGGATGAACACTAGAAAGGGATGACGAGCATAAAGGATCACACATCCTAAGTGTTTTTCATAAATAGTTCCATTTGAATGTTTTTCATAAGTGTTTAGCTAGTCCCAATGAGCGACTAGCCTTGTACTTTCATCGCAAGTAATGGATAGCAAAACAAGTACCAAACAGGGATAAAAGGGGCACCGGGATATTACACAGTGGGCATCATAAGCCTTCATACATCACAAAACACAGCAGCGGAAGACATAGCACAAAGATAAACCCGTCGTGTGCCAACACCCCCATATGGCAACCAACCGGGCAAGAGCAAAGCAGCAACTACCCACTCTCCTTGCCACCCTCGGCAGGAAAGTAGTAGGACACGTCAACATCATTGGTATCCTCACCTGAAAAAAAATAGCAACATGAGTACGGAAGGTACTCCGCAAGACTTACACAATACATAATACTACAAAGGAGTATGCAGGCTTCCCTATTAAAGGTGAAGGCTAAAAGGTTCATATTTTGCATAAAGCTTATTTTATTGAGCAAGTAATGAGTTTAAACTATAAGCATTTGAAAAATAACACAATTTGAAATTTCTGGACAGCAAGTATATAAATTTGGAATTGGAACACAAATGAGCATAGCCGGTGCTCTATTCATCATCCATGGGCCACCATTGCACAATAAACATTTTCCCACATATTTATCACGATATCTAGGACTAAACCCAGCCATATATCCCAAGTTTGATGCTAACATGACTGAGATACACATCAAGCGTCGTCCATAACCGTGGACATGGCTATTCGAATAGTTTTACTCTAATCAAAGGTGTACATCTTTACCCACATGAAATGAACAAGGATCAAATGCTTTTACACTCACACAGGTGTGACTCACAAATGATACAAGCTCATAACAAGTCCTTCCCCGAGCTCTGCCCCAACCACGTTAGGGCCCCTGACGAATCAGTCACGTGCGTGTGTTGTGACTAAGGCAGGATCACCATCGCGGGAGATACCCCCTGCCAAAACCAGGCACACCCGGGGCACTCCAAAGGGAAAACCACCCTCATGACTTTCTAATGGGTGTAGACGATCATAGCGTCACAAGGTACTAAGACAAGCCGTCCCATTCTTGGCAAGATGTCAACATGTTTGGTCCTTGGTGACCCAAATGGGGCTACATGCATCGGGGAAAATCTCCGTCCCGTCATCGCCCTATCACCCGTCCAAGTCAAAGCATATTCTCAGATTTAAATATTTAGTGTAAGTTCTCAGATTTTATGGCCAAACATTGAAATAACTAAGTATAGTATAACCAATAGCTCCATCCATCGATTTTTGCCTAGTAGACCTAAGCATGGCTAAGCATCGATTAAATATAAAATCATCCCAACCATTCCCAACCAAAGGTGACAAGGATATAGGGCAGCAATATAACAATTAGGTAAATGCATGACTTAGGATATAAACAACTCTACCCAATACTGATATTTTTAAGCAAATCGACACATGCATATATATAGTGTTTTGCAATCAAATAACTTTGATAAAATCATGGGTTCAATATGCATAGTTGTGGGAGCCATGGGCCCCGGGTACCTCATTACTAGCACATGGGCCACTCGGATAGAGGATGGGCCAGATCATGTAATTAGAGATAAGATAGCACCCGACAGGCTGTGCCTTGTACAATAAGGAAACCTAGCCTTAGTCGGATAGGATTCTATCTCTAAGAAGGAAGTCCCTTGGTCGTATCCGACTGGGATCCTTACCATGTACCCCTGTCCCCTAGTATATAAAGGGAGGCAGGGCGCCCCATGAGGGCACGCAAGATCATTGATCGCAAAACCACCTCAGAGGAATAACACCTCAACTGGACGTAGGGTATTACCTCACATTGAGGGCCTGAACCAGTATAATTCTCCCGTGTTCCTCTGCAATCCACCGAATTCCAGGTCGCCGAGTAGCCCCATAGTATTATTGCCGGTGCAAAGCATCGACAGTTGGCGCGCCAGGTAGGGGCCCGGCGAATTCTTCATCAACAGATTCGATGGATCCCATCAACGGAGTCAAGGGCAACAAGTTCTCCAATGGAGACACCATCACCTTCGGGAGCCTTGATTTTGTCGCCAATCAACTCGGCAACCTTTCCTTAGCTGAGACAGATTCGATCTTGCCAGCTGAGGAGCTAGCCGGCGTTGCGCCAGTCGGCCCCAGGGACGTCGCCATCTCCTTCGACGATCTACTACGACAGTCCCTCACATCGCCGGACATCGGGACAACTCTCTCCTTCGGCGTCCGACTCGCGCTCGGCCTTGAGCCAGCGCGGGTTAGGCCGAGAGGGGGAGAGATCGTCAATCTCCCGTACGGATTCGGCGACGCTGTGCACCTACAACCCGCGCAGCAGACCCGACCTCCAGCGATTCAGTTTGGACACGGTCATGAACCATTTCAGATTGGATCTAGGGAGGTCGGAGTCGTCCTAACTCCGATAAACTACTCGGAGTCCGACACTAAGTCGGATGGCGGTTCGAGCACCAACTCGGACTCCACCTTGGCAAGCTTCCTCCTCCCCCGCAAGATCTTCATGGCTTCAACGCCACCTTCCGAGGTGCGCCGACTGCAAGAGGAGCAGCAAGAGGAGGCGCGCCGACTACAACAACAAGAGGAGGCCAACCGACAAGCTCGCAATGACGGGCTTCGACAGGCTGGGCGAGCCGCCCAGCAGCAGATCCTCCAAACCAAAGTCGGCGACCACGACGTCTTCGTCACGCCACAACAGAACGTCGTGGCCGCTGCAACTCTGCTGGACACGCTCCAGCTTGGGCCGGATCATCAGGCCACACCAACTATCGCCAAGATCAAGGCGATGATTACTGCTGCCGCCTGCCAGCAGCAAGAACAGTCAGGCAACACTCACATACCGACCCATCGGACGGGCTCTCCAGCGGCGGAGTCATCTGCATCAGCGCGACGTCGCGCGGCCGGCTCCACCCGGCAACACGAAGAGTCCCGCCAAACAACGCTCAGCAACACCAACTACGACAACCGGCGGCGTCACCAATACGACCGCCGACCCAATCAAGACCTCCGAATGCGATTACAACGCGATCTTCGCCACACCCTAAGGGCCCGGCGCGAAGAACGCGAAGAGGATGAACGCCGCCGACTGGAGGATGAACACGAGCGTTTCGGTCTCCACTACGAACGGCTACACCGCCAAAACCGAAGCCCAAGTCCTCACGATAACGAAGGCATTCCAGCCTTTACTCGGGAGTTATAGGACGTCCGCTGGCCAGTCGGCTTTAAGCCTACCGGAATCGAAAAGTACGACGGCAAGACCAACCCAGAGTCCTGGCTCACCGTTTACGTCCTAGCAGTTCAAGCCGCTGGGGGCGACAGCAGAGCCATGGCTAACTACCTCCCAGTCGCATTAGCCGACTCGGCGAGGACATGGCTGACAGGCCTCCCAAGGCGGTCGATCGGTTCCTGGGGACAACTCAGGGAGCGGTTCATCGCTAACTTCCAGGGGACCTACGAGAGACCGGCTTTCGAGCACGACCTTTACCAGCTGCATCAGAAAAAGAACGAGTCTCTGCGTGAATTCATCAAAAGGTTTTTCGAGAAGCGCAATCAAATCCCAAGCATCAAAGACGAGGTCGTCATCGCCGCCTTCCGCAAGGGAGTAAAAGACGCCCCGCTCATCGCGAAGTTCACTCGGAAGCCACCATCCACTGTCCGGACTCTCTTCGACATGGCCAACAAATACGCCGACTCGGCTGAAGCCGTCGCAGAGGCCTTCGACGAGAAGAAGGAGCCCCGACAAAAAGACAACAGGGCGAAAGCCGACAACGAGCCGCCTCAGAACAAGCCTGGCAGCCGCAAGCGGAAGTCGGACAACGAGGTGGCCAACATGGAGCGCAGTCGATCGCGGCCCCAGCGGAACAACGACTATCAGAAAGTCATGAGCGGGCCTTGCCCCTTTCACCCCAAGGGCCGGCACGCGGCCAAGGACTGCCACCTGCTCAAGAAGTTCGCCTCCGAGCAAGCTTCATCGTCTGGCGCCGACAAGGACAAGGACAAGCCAGACTCGGGTCCGGCTGATGATTTCCAGGACCCCCAAGCCGAACTCAACCACATCTTCGGGGGGCCACTCGCGTATGAATCCAAGCGCAAGCAGAAGCTATCAGCGCGGGACGTTAACGCGGTCTCCACAATGGATACCCCCCAATACCTGCGCTGGTCAGAGATGGCCATCACCTTCAACCGCGCAGATCACCCAGATCGGGTTTCCCACCCGGGACGATACCCACTCGTCCTGGACCCGGTCGTCAGAAATATATGGCTGAAGAAAACCCTCATCGACGGAGGCAGTGCGCTCAACATCCTGTTCACCAAGACTTTGGACGAGATGAGAATTCCTTGTTCAGAACTACGGCCGAGCACCGCGCCCTTCCATGGGATAATTCCCGGCTTGTCATCAACCCCACTCGGGCAGATAACCTTGCCGGTGACCTTCGGCACGCGGGACAACTTCCGTACAGAAAACATCTGCTTCGAGGTCGCCGACTTCGAGACCGCGTATCACGCGATACTCGGACGACCAGCTCTCGCCAAATTCATGGCGATACCGCACTACACGTACATGGTCCTGAAGATGCCTAGGCCAGCAGGAGTCCTCTCCCTCCGCAGCGACGCTAAGCAAGCCTTCACCTGCGACAAGGAGAGCTGCGAACTGGCTCAAACACAAGAAGCGGCAGTCGGGCGCGACAGCATCCGGCAAGCCGCTACACCTGAAGTCGATCAAGATCCAGTTCCGGCGAAAAAAGCAGCGAAGTCAGGAATTTCAGCGGACTCTGACACAAAGAAGATCCCCCTGGACCCTTTCGACCCCTCCAAGACTGCCTTAGTCGGGACCGGACTCGACCCCAAATAGGAAGACGCGCTCGTCACCTTTCTCCAAGCCAACAAAGATATCTTCGCGTGGAAACCGTCCGACATGCCGGGCGTACCAAGGGAGGTGATCGAGCACGCCCTACACGTCAAGCCAGACGCCAAGCCAGTCAAGCAACGGCTGCGGCGCTTCGCTCAAGACCGCAAGGATGCTATCTGGGAGGAAATCACCAAGCTCCTTGCAGCCGGGTTCATCAAGGAAGTCTACCACCCGGACTAGCTGGCAAACCCAGTCCTGGTCCGGAAGAAAAACGGTAAATGGCGCATGTGCGTCGACTACACCGACCTCAACAAAGCGTGCCCCAAGGACCCATTTGGTCTTCCCAGGATAGATTAGGTGGTTGACTCCACGGCGGGGTGCGACCTACTCAGTTTTCTCGACTGCTACTTGGGATATCATCAAATTAGCTTGAGGGAACAAGACTGTTTAAAAACATCTTTCATCACGCCGTTTGGAGCGTATTGCTATATCACAATGCCGTTCGGTCTGAAAAACGCAGGCGCAACCTACCAAAGGGCTATTCAGCGGTGTCTGCACACTCAGATCGAGCGCAACGTGGAAGCCTACGTCGACGATGTGGTGATCAAGTCCAAGTCCAGAAAAGACCTCATTGCCGACTTGGAAGAAACCTTCCAAAACCTTCGAAGATTCAAGATGAAGTTGAACCCGGACAAGTGCGCCTTCGGGGTACCGTCTGGGAAGTTACTCGGCTTCATCGTCTCGCACCGCGGCATCGAGGCTAACCCGGAGAAAGTCAACGCCATCAAGAACATGGCGCCCCCGACCAACCTTAAAGACGTCCAGAAGCTGACAGGCTGCATGGCGGTGCTCAGCCGGTTTATCTCTCGACTGGGCGAACGGGGCATGCCTTTCTTCAAGCTCCTCAAAAAGGCAGACACCTTTCAATGGACTCCGAAAGCCCAGCGAGCCTTCGAAGACTTCAAAGAATTCCTCACATCACCCCCTGTGCTGGCGTCACCCCTGCCCCAGGAACCACTAATGCTTTATCTGGCGGCAACAACACAGGTAGTCAGCACGGTGCTGGTAGTGGAGCGATCCGAACAGGGTCATCTTCAGAAAATACAACGGCCAATCTATTTTGTCAGCGAGGTCCTTGCCGACTCCAAAACAAGATACCCACAGGTCCAGAAGCTGCTATATGGCCTACTCATCACAGTCCGAAAGCTGGTGCACTACTTTCAAGCACATCAAGTCACGGTGGTCACAACGTTTCCACTCGGGGATGTCCTTCATAATCGCGAGGCCACTGGCCGGATCGCTAAATGGGCACTCGAGTTGATGGCGTTCGACATCACTTTCCAGCCACGGACAGCTATCAAATCTCAAGCTCTAGCCGACTTTGTGGCCGAGTGGACAGAAGTTCAACTCCCAACACCAACAACAAAGCTAGAATACTAGACAATGTACTTCGACGGTTCCCTACGGATCGGCGGCACCGGGGTTGGAGTCATACTGACATCCCCCACTGGCGAAAAATTGAAGTACGTACTACAAATCCACTTCCCGGCTTCCCACAATGTCGCCGAGTACGAGGCACTTGTTCACGGGCTCCGCATCGCCATATCACTCGGCATACGTCGACTGGTTGTGCGCGGAGACTCCCAACTCATGGTCAACCAAGTCATGAAAGACTGGACCTGTCTCGACGACACAATGGCGGCATACTGTCAGGAGGTTCGCAAGTTGGAAAACAAGTTCGACGGGCTGGAAATCACGCACGTCCTGCGTCAATACAACGACGCGGCGGATGAGCTGGCAAACATGGGATCCAAGCGAGAATCAGTTCCGACTGGAATCTTTGTCGAGCAACTTATGGAGCCATCAGTCAAGAAGAAACCGGCACAAGAGCAGTCGGGAGGCGAGCCTACCCCGGCTACCGACGAAGTGCTGCACATCTGCCAAGACTGGAGGAGTCCTGTTGTCAAATTCCTCCTGGACGATGAACTCCCAGAAGATCGCAGTCAAGCCGAGCAGATCAAGCGTCGAAGCAAAAGCTTCCTGCTAGTCGGAGGAGACCTGTACCGAAGGAGCGCATCCGGTGTCCTCATGCGCTGTGTCACCACCGAGGAAGGCAAGCAGATCCTGCATTCAATCCACTCGGGCATATGTGGCAACCACGCTGCATCAAGGACGTTAGTCGGAAAGGCTTACCGGCAGGGATTCTTCTGGCCCACCGCAGTCACAGACGCCAAAGACATCGTTCGCAAGTGCGAGGGTTGCCAGTTCTTCGCAAGACAGACAAATCTCCCCGCCCAGCAACTCCAGACTATCCCTATTTCCTGGCCATTCGCAGTATGGGGGCTCGACATGGTCGGGCCATTCAAGAAAGCGCCAGGAGGGTTCACGCATCTATTCGTCGCAGTGGATAAATTCACCAAGTGGATTGAGGCTAAACCCGTTGCAACAATCACAGCGGCACGAGCAAAGGACTTCATCCTGAGTATACTATACCAGTTTGGTGTCCCTAACCGCATCATAACCGACAACGGCACTCAGTTCGCGGCGGGCCTATTCCAAGATTTCTGCGACGACTTCGGCATCAAGATCTGCTATGCATCTGTGGCACACACGCGGAGCAACGGGTAGGTTGAGCGAGCCAACGGCATGGTCTTACAAGGCATCAAGGCCAGGATATTCGACCGACTACAACCATATGCGGGTCGGTGGGTACAAGAACTCCCATCCGTTCTCTGGTCTCTCAGAACCACAGTTAGTCGGTCAACAGGGCAATCCCCTTTCTTCCTGGTCTACGGTACCGAGGCCATGCTACCGACAGAGATACAGTTCGGCTCCCCGCGAGTCCGGGCTTACTCCGAAGATGATTCCAACAACACCCGACTGATCGAATTAGATCAGCTGGAAGAAGCAAGAGACGCCGCAACAATTCAGTCGGCAAGGTATCTTCAAGGCTTGCGTCGCTACCACAATCGCAATGTCCGTGGCCGCGCCTTTTTGGTTGGGGATCTCGTTCTAAGGAAGATACAAACCACCAAGGACAGGCACAAATTATCCCCCATCTGGGAAGGGCCGTTCATTGTAGCCGAGGTCACGCGGCCAGGCGCCTACCGACTGAAGACTAAAGACGGCGTCCTCATCACCAACTCATGGAACATAGAACAGCTACGTCCTTTCTATACCTGAGTTTTACATTTCCCATGTGTACAGTCTTTCTGACTCACTACGCCGCTTATTTCAACCGAGTAGTGAGTCGGGGGCTGCATGTATATATGTGTTCTGTCAATAACATACAAGCTTATTTCACCCCGGTTATGAAGCCTTGCCACGACTGATGCGTTCGCCCGAGTATAGCATCTTACTCCGAACGTTTTTTATCAAGTTCTATCGGACTAACTCGGTGCATGCTACATGGTCGGGTAAAGCTAATGACAACCGAATAATAAGCTTGGTGGCACGACACATATATTTACACATGATCGTATATGGAAGCATATATATATACCGACTACAAAATGTATTGCCTTTACAGACCCAGGTCTCGGGTAATCGCTTCAGCAGTCGGCTTCGCCTGTGAGATCAGCTCCAGCGCTTCCTCGGGCGTCGTCTCCTCGGAAAATCCCTCCCCGATGGCCTCAATGTCCGCCCTCGGGTAGATGGACTTGGTCATTGCTAGGGTCTGGGCCATGCCGGCGGCAACCCGCTCGTCTGAGTACCTTTTCGGGGCACTCGGCGCGACCTCGAGACGCCCCATTATTTGAGGAATTCTGCTACAGCTGGTCCCCACTGGGCGGGGATCTACAAGGTCAAGGAGCCCTTTCACGGACCCGACGAGGGCCTCCCATGACTCCCTGATTGACCTTATCTCCTCTGTGTAGAACCGGTACTGGGCCTGGACGTTGGCTCTCATGCCTGCCCAGATCGGCCGGCAAGTAAGCTTGTCAGATTCGGCTACACACAGGGTGACTAATGGATTGGCTGAGATCACAGTCGGGTTGAGGACTTACTTTCGTAGTCGGCCTCCCAACCGGCCACGGTCTTCTCCAGTTCGGCCTTCTCCTTACCGAGCTTGACGACGGCCTTCTCTAACTCGGACTTCTCCCGGTCAAGCTCGGTGTTGGCCTTTGTCAGGTCGGCCTTGGCCCTTTCAAGCTCGGCCTTGGCTTCTTCGGCCTCCTTCAGCTGCGACTCCCTCTCCGCTCGGGTCTTTAACTCCGCTTCGAGGCCTGCACCATAGATTAGCCAAGAGCTCAACCGTGCAGTCATGACACCACCGAGCAGTCGGAATCGACGTGGCTGGATGAATACATCAACGGTTCAGTCGGGAAGATATACTCGAGGATCTTACCTCCGATCTTCTCGGCTAGGACCCATGTCTCCGCCCTGAGCTGATCAGCGCCGCTCTTCAGCCAGGCCTCCCTCCTCGTGTGACGCGCCTCCATCTCGGCCTTCAATGCCCGGAGTTGTTGCAATTCCGTGAGGTGGGGAGCCATCTCGACCAGGATCTCCGTCATCGCCTCGTTGCGGTCGACGAGCTTCTGCTCGGGACAAGGGACAAACCGACGACAGAGTCAAATGTCAAAAGAAGAAGATTGTTGGAGCTTTACTACAAGAATCATACCGCGACCCCTTGGGACCCGTTGATGGCGGCACGAAGCAGGCTCTCGCGCTCTCTCCTTGCAACGGCTTCATCGAGCCTGAAGCTTTTCATAGTGCCGTCGCGAGTGGTCCACGTGAAGGTCCGGGGCATCACACGTGGGGGAGCTTCGATCCGAGGCAAATGTGGGATCTCCGGCGGCGGCGGCAACGGCGACGATGGCGATGACGATAACCACGATGGCGACGGGGTCCTGGCCTCGGCACCGCCTTCCCCTACAACATCGGGGACCGGCTCGGGGGTTCCGTCCCCTGCTTCCGTGACGTACGGTGCCTCGGGGGCTGGGGCCTCAGCTTCAACAGCCACCTCTCGGTCGAGTGGCGGTAGTGGCCCTGTAGTCAGAGCCACCTCGGTCTCAGCAACCGGGCTGGCCGCCGGCTCAACAGGTGTGTTCGCTGCCGCTGGCTCGGCTGGGGCGGACTCATCAAGTGGAGCAGATGGGTAAACCTTTTTGAGGTCGATATCGGCCCGCTTCCTGCACGACGAAGCAAGACATCAGGACTGTATTCTAACATACAACGACTACAGAAGACCCGGAGTAGCGCACCTCTTGGAGAACCTCAGCTTCCTGCCAGCCTGCCCGCCCCCCGGCGAAGCGCTAGTATCGGCAGTTGCCCTGGTCGGCGTCATCAATGGCAGTGGCGTATCAGCACGAGCCGGCCCCGACTCTGGAATGGTTGGTTCGGGTTCCTTTGCCCCGATCGGCCTCTGCTCTGGTCGGCCCCTTGGTGGCGCTGTAGCTGAGAGCGACAACGTTGGGCCCAAGCTTGCTGATCTCAGCCTGGGACTCGACCGCGTGGGCGTTGTGGCAGCGGTGTCCTTTATCTTCAAGCTGCCGCTCACGGCGTGCGCTGTCATGGCCCCCTCGCCCCGATATAAAATCGGCTTCTTCCCCGCTCTCTTGGAGTTGGGTTGGGCAGCAGAGGGACTCCTCGCCCTCTTCTTCGACGCGACCGCCGACAATGGACGAGAGTCTTCATCAAATTCCTCATGCCACTACAAGCAAGTCGACAAGACACCATCACGCAAGGTTGAACAATCACCGTTCCACAGGCGTTCACCACGAAAGAAGGTAGAAGGTTACCTTGGTCTGCGGCCGGATGAAGCTATAGGCAGCAACTCGGCGGTTATCATCTTCGGTGGCAACCACCCCTTCGGAGAAGTAGCCAAACAAGGTATCGGTCACTGCCCCCTTGTCCGCCGTCTCGCTGCTCACCCGGTCGGGATCGTGTTTACCTTTGAAGGCCCAGCCGAAGGCGCTTCTCAACTTCAGCGGCTGGACGCGCCTCGTCAGGAAACGACGAGCCACCTAGGGCCCCGTCAAGCCGGCCCTCTTGAGGTCATCTATCTTCGTCAGCAATATATGTGCCTGGCCCAGTTCTTCAAAGGTTGGCTCCGAGGACCAGCTTGGCAACACCGCCGGCGGCATACCAGTAAACGGGCGCAAGGAAGGAGCTAGATCGGCGCAGTAAAACCACTCCTTGTGCCAGCCCTTCAGAGAAGATTTCAAGGGCAAATCGATATACGTTTTCTTCCCGTCACTCCTTAGTTGAAGACCAGCCCCCCCAATCACACTGATATTACTCTTGGAAGGCTGGGGCTTGACATGGAACAAGTGTCGGAAGAGGATGAAATGGGGCTCAACGCCCAGAAAGCACTCGCAAAGAGTAACGAATATGGAGATCTGAAGGATCGAGTTGGGATTTAAATGCAACAACTCCAACCCGTAGAAATCAAGGATGCGGCGGAAGAAATCAGACGACGGAAGACACAAGCCCCGATCAAAGAAAGAGGCGAAAACTACCGTTTCACCAGGCCGGGGGTTGGGGCTCGACTCATCCCTCGCCGACCGCCAACGGATCACTTCTTGGCTGGGCAACTTCAGCTCGCTCTCCAGCCGTCTCAGCTTCACCGAGCCGCAATCCGAGATCGGCCAAGAACTCCCTGGCGCGCCCGTAGGATTCGTCGCCTTCGGCATGACTGGAGGTGGTGAGATTTGGGGGAAAGCAAATCGGGGGCTTGGAATAGACGAAGAGGATTGAAATCGCCCGAGTCCGGGTGGGGAACGGCTGCTGCTAACCCTAGCCGGGCGGGAGGCGAAAAGCTAGGCGCGAAGGTGGAAGACGAAGAGATTGGCTGCTCTGGGGAAGAAGACAGAATCTTTTTCTCTCTCCCCATCTTTTTATAGCCTGTACCGACTAGATGGGCCCAGGCCTGCACAGTCGGTATTGGGCCGACAAGATATGAGTTCCTACAGTAGCATGCTCCATGTGGGCCGCCCGCAGGCTGAGTTGAAATTATAGCGCTGGTGCTACCCACAGGAACCGATGAGGTAAACAGATATGCTTCATGAAAGCCTTACTGCTAAACATATATGTTTGGGTATCTGTTTTATCCACCAGGTCTCGAGGATATATCCTTACAAGGATCACAAGCTGGTCTTCATTAAAATTGGGGATGCAGGTATCTTTCTCGGGAACACCTGACCACGTAATGGATTTATTTTCATAAAGTGGCACTCGGCCTACGTGCGTGGCCATCAGTTGCCATGAGCAACATTATTCTAGCCGACATGACGCTGAAGAGTCTAACTTTCGAGTAGTGCACTACTCGGGAGAGACTATAAATATCTATTCCCGCTGACATGATGCGAAAGAGTCTAGCTTTTGAGTGGGACGCCACTCGGAACAGACTATAAACCCCTTTTTCCAGCTGACATGACGCTGAAGAGTCCCATATCCGAGTAGCATCCTACTTGGCAAGACTATAAACTCATATTTCGACTGACATGAAGTCGAAGAGTCCTGCATACGAGTAGTCTCCTACTCGGTAAGACTATAAATTTTACTCCGGTTGACATGATACCGAAGAGTCTCATATACCAGTAGTAATCTACTCGGGAAAGACTTCCAGGTTAAAGATCTTTGACATTATGTTTAATTGTCTTCACGATTAAGCACAAAGTTGGGGGCTACACCTAATAGGTGCGCCTATTCGGCGCACACTATTCATATATCTACATGAAGCCCTTCATAGCCTCGCTGCCAGCTGACATGAAGCAGGACTCGGGAAGACTTACTCGGACAAAGAGTACTCGGGAGCATTGCACTCGGGTAACCTTCACCATGGAGGATGAGCACTCGGCATCAGCTGTGACTCAACTATGAAGGTCTCAGGGGCTACTGTGGGAGCCATGGGCCCCGGGTACCTCATTACCAGCACATGGGCCACTCGGATAGAGGATGGGCCAGATCATGTAATTAGAGATAAGATAGCACCCGACAGGCTGTGCCTTGTACAATAAGGAAACCTAGCCTTAGTCGGATAGGATTCTATCTCTAAGAACGAAGTCCCTTGGTCGTATCCGACTGAGATCCTTACCATGTACCCCTGTCCCCTAGTATATAAAGGGAGGCAGGGCGCCCCATGAGGGCACACAAGATCATTGATCGCAAAACCACCTCAGAGGAATAACACCTCAACTGGACGTAGAGTATTACCTCACATCGAGGGCCTGAACCAGTATAATTCTCCCGTGTTCCTCTGCAATCCACCGAATTCCAGGTCGCCGAGTAGCCCCATAGTATTATTGCCGGTGCAAAGCATCGACAATAGTCCCTTGCCTTGTTGCTGTGGGAAGTCACATTCAGCCTTAGGTTCTTGCTCCACGTACTCTAGATTTTCTGAATCTACCAATAAAAAGCAAATATGCAAATAAGAATCAAATAAACATTGTTGTCGAAGAACAACGGTGGGAATCGAGAGTGGACTGTAGTAGTAAATCCTTTGTATTGATCATAGAAACCTTGCCGCCTATTTATAGGCGTAGGAGCACAACTGTAGGCTCTAGAGTTTTATTTATAGGTGGTATTACATCATAGCCCCTTGATAGGGATAGCTACATGGGTAGTTTCGTCTTTTTTGGACAATAGGCTCCTTGGTGGGCTATTGGGCCATCACGCGGGCCGGTGAGGCCCTTATCTAGGCTAGGCCCTCGATGGGCCCTTCGGCCTTTTTGGCCGTCCCCCTTAGTCGGGACGGTTGCCACAAGGTTCTGCCTGCGGGGCCGCCTCTTTGGCCTTCCTGGGGCCTTCGTCCGTGGCCCTTTGTCTTCGCTGAGCATACTGCGACCTTCGCCTTCGAGCTGGGCCCTTCGCCTTCATGCCTTCGGTCTTGGGCCGCCAAAAAGGATTTGCTAGGTGGCTTCGGTCTTGAGCCTTCCGAAAGGGGGACAGTCCAAAGGGGTTGCAGCATGCCTTCAACAAACATGTCTATGCAAAATGATTAATTAATTATGAGATAAATACAGTAGGTAGGCCACATTTTGAAGTGAATTTTAGTGAAAGAATCGTTTCAAAATCTCTTACAGTTTAGGAGTTACAAAAATAACAAGATAGGAAGGTTGAAAATGGCAGTTATATAATTATTTGTATTGTAACCTTAAGTTGTTATATTTGAGTGACATTTTCTATTAATATTTCAAGAATGCATGTATTTTTATGTAACATAGCATAACCTACTGGTTCTAACAAAATTGAGTTTACTCAATTTGGATTTATAACCAATTTATTAAAGATTTTCAAGTCTCTATATATTAATAATTATTGAAAACATTTTAGTGTATAGAATACATACAAAAGTGTTATAATTTACAGAAATGACAAACATGCCAAGAGGAGCTCACTGATCCAGGGTTTGAGAATATTTGAAATTAGAATAAGTTTATCAAGCTTATACATAGTTCATGCAATAAATAACATATAAATTATTAATATGAATTTTAGGGGTTATGTTCTCTACTGTGTGTGCTACTATTTATTTTACAGAAACAAAGTACATGCTTTGATGAATCTAGAAAAAATTGTTTCACTCAAAAAGGAGTTCAAATGAAATAGTTATGGATTTTAAAAGTTTGACCATTTTTTGTTGTAAAAATAAATCGCTTAATCATTTTTCTAGTTCTTTCTTCCTTTCTCTTTTTCCCCCAGCCCAGGCCCACACGTTAGCGACCTAAAACAGGGGAGATGCAGGCAGCCATGGCCGCCAGCCCTATTTGCCGTCACCGATGGCAAACGGCAGCTCAGATGAGGACGCAGCCAAAAGAGAAAGTGAGGAGAAAGACAAGGTGAACCCATTGGTGGTCGTGCGGTGGCTACTGGTGGACTGTAGCTCACCGGTGGAGAGCTCGAGCAGTGGTTGCTTTCAGGCTGCACATGTATACAAGACTACAGCGGCGAAACAAAATAATTAAGGCATGCTAGACTACCTATGAGTCACCATGAAGCTCACCAGATTGTTGGTCACAGCTGGGTAGTTCCGGCAAGGTCAGACCAGCACTGGCGGCAGTGGATTGATCCGGCGGCAGTGGTGGTACAGCGGGTGGCCGAATCTGAGGCATGCGGGGCCAACCTATCAGTTTCAGGAGGTGGAGCATCCCTTAAGATGACTACGGCCGCAGGCAATTGAAAAGAAACGGAGGAATGGCCGTTGCGGAGTTTGGCCGGTGTCGATGCTTTGTATCGACAATGATTATATGGGGCTATTCGTAAGACCTAAACTTGACGGATCGCAAAGGAACACAAGACGAATTTATCCTGGTTCAGGCCCTCAAGGTGAGATAATACCCTACTTCCAGCTGTTGTGGTGTATTGCCTTTGAGGTTTCTCTGATGAGATTCTGTCTATGCCTTAGGGGGCTCCTTGCCTCCCCTTATATACTGAGGAGGTAAGGTTACATGATAGGAATCCCAGTCAGACTTGACCAAGGGATTTCCTTTTAGGAATACAACATAACAGGCTAGGACTATATCCCTTTCCTTGTCAAGCAAGGTAATATACACCGAGTCCTATTGTATCTCTAATTACATGATCAGGCCTGTCCTCTATCTGAATGGCCTCAATACCTTCCATGAGGTACCTAGGGCCCATGGCCTCCACAGTAGCCCCTGAGACATTCATAGTTGAGTCACAACTAATGTCGGGTGCTTATCTTCCATCGTGAAGATTTCCCAAGTGCTTCGCTCCCGAATACTCTTTGCCCTCTTCTCCAAGTCCAGCTTCATGTCAACTTGCAACAAAGCTATGAAGTGCTTCATAAAAAGTTGAATAGTGTGCGTCGAGTAGGCACACCTATTAGGTGTAGCCTCCGACTTTGTGCTTAATTGTGAAACAATTAAACATAAAGTCAAAAATCTTTAACCTTTAAATCTTTCCCAAGTGATATATTTCTTTGAAATTGGATTCTTCAGCATCATATCAGTTGGAAATATTTTTGCTCAAGGCAATTTGGCTAAGCATGTAAGCCGAGTACCACTTCATGGATTTTGACCCAATATGTGGTTAGGTGTACTTGAGAGATACCAGCATCTCCAATTTTAATGAAGACCAGCCATTGATCCTTGTAAGATTATATCCTCAATACATGTTAAACAACTCAGATATCTGAACATATGTGTCCAGCAACTAGGCTTAACATGAAGCATATCTAGTTATTTTAATCGGTCCCTATAAAATAGCATTTGCACTGTGTTTTCAACACAGACAACCATTTTCCCAATAGGACATGTTATTTAGGAACTCATATCTTACGGCCCATTACTGAGCAGACCGGCCTAGACCAGCCGCCCAGCGTAGGCCTATAAATCATGGGGAGAGAGAAAAGATTCCCTTTTCTCCTACAAATTGCCAAACGCTTCAGCTTCCAGAAATCGCGCTCAAACCTCGTGGTCTTTGCTCCGCCTAGGGTTTCCAGTAGCTCGAGCTTCCCTCTAGAAATCCATAGAAACCTCCATCCCTACTTTGATTCCCGTCTTCTAGAAGCTTTCCCCCTTAGGCACCCCGAAGATGCCGAGGGCTCCATTTGAGATCCCTAACATGCCGCCCAGGTCATGGCCAACATCGACAACTTGCTCGTCGAAGCTAGCTCATCTAGAGAGAAAGAAATGCCTCTAGCCCAAGGATCTTATCAACTGGCGTCCTGCCATTGGTGAGTCAATCCCCTCTCCAGGCACCCACGAACTCGTGGTTTTTGCTTCTTTCTTCAATCGGGGATTTGCTCTTCCTAGTTCTGATTTTCTCCGCGGTCTCCTCGATTACTATAAAATCAAGCTAATCCACCTCAACCCGAATTCCATCCTCTAGATCTCCATTTTTGTGACCCTCTACAAAGCCTTTCTTGGGGTTGATCCCCATTTCAATCTTTTTGTTTTCTCTTCCATGTCAAGCCATAGCCCTCCAAATCCAAACCCTAGGTGATAGGGGGAGTAGGTCTTCAACTCCGCAACGAGATGAAGAAGGCCTATCTCCACGCCCCCCCTCAAAACCTCATTGAAAGGGTGGCACCAAGAGTGGTTCTACTGCTCAAACCTCTAGCCCTCCTTGCCACCCTTGACAGGAAATCCCTCCACGGTTCTGGAGAGCTGGACAGCTCTTCCATCCCAAGCCGACATGGTCCAGGTGCGGTTGCTACTAGAGAGGATAGAGGTCCTAAAGGACAAGGGGCTGACCGGGCCATGGGTGGCATGGGCCTTCCAGAATCATTGGATTCAACCCCTGAAGGCCAGGATTCACCTCGGCTATGATTACCAGGGGAAGAAAGATCCGACGCAGGAGTGCTCTGACTTCCGCGACAAGGATGTTGCCACCGACACCCTGCTTGGCTACTTCATCAATGGAGTAGTTGAGACCCTGGACGCCGAGAGGGCTCCAAAGCCCTTCTGCCAGAGCAGGCCTTGGCCAATGGTAATTCCTTATTCTTTGATCATCTTGATATTTGTCTGTGATGGTTGATATGAGCTCAGTCCAATTGAGTTTGGCCTTGTGTATAATGCTTGCAGGAATTCGCTGAGTTCTCATCAAATCCTCCCAACCAACCGGCTAGGGAGTCCAGGAAGCGGCTGGCCAGCCCCTCAATGGTCCAGCCTAGCCCCAAGAGGGCTAGGAAGCAACCTATGATGGACCTGGCCAAGAAAAAGAGTATGCCAAGTAAGGCAATAGGCGGTCCTATGATCAAAGACCCTAGCAACACAACCCCAGGACCAACCAGCCCCAGGACCGCACCGCTGACTACTCCCCTAGCCTAGCCAGCCACACCTAGTGTGGCGCCGACTAGCCCAGGCTCCACACCTCCTGCTGCCATGCCGCCGAGTAGGCCTTCGGGCCCTTCGCCGACTGCCTCCACTCCTGGCAAACAGGGGTGGAGATTTTAGACTTCCAAGAGGTACGAAATCTTCAATCTTCAAAAATGTGTTGCAATATCTTAATTGTAGTGTGATTTTGCAGGAAGCCAAGTGACACTGATCCCAAAGGGACAGTGCCACCGACCCACATCGCCGTCACTGTCCCGACTGAGGCCAAGCCTACAAAGCCCCAGCCCGAGTCGACTGCTGCTCTAGCCCCCAAGGTTGAGACAGCACACTCGGCTGGGCCACAAACTTCGCCCAGTCGGGATACCATAAGCACGACCAAAGTCCTAGCTGTGGAGTCAACCGAAGAGCCAGTGCCCCCTAAAGACCCAAGGCCCAGAACTCCTTCTCCTCCATTATCCTCGTCTTCAGAAGACAATGACCTCCCTAGGCTCGAAGCCCCTCCACCAAACTTTCCCCAGGTGTTCTATTGGGTTACCCCAGAAGGAGATGAAGAGACTTTTGAACTGAATGAGGAGGCTACCAAGAGGGAATGAGTCAAGTTGATGGAGGCTGCCATTCAAGCTTCAAGGAGTGTCCAAGTACGCTATTCAACCAACTGTGTTTGCATTTTCAAGCTGATTGACTGATCTTGTATCTTCTACAACCGCAACTCACTTTGTCTGATAATCGTCCGACTTGTGCAGAAAGTTGTTGAGAGATCTGAGAAGATGGATAAGGTTCTTACCCAGCTCACTCCTTAGATCACTCAGCTCAACCAGCTCCATTCCACCAAGGACAAACTGGAAAGAACCAGCAAGGAGAGGGAGGATTGGCTGAAGGCCTTGGTCAATAATCTTTGGGACGAGAACTAGGAGAAGATAGGGACCATTAGAGGTAAATTTCCCTTCTGCCCGAGTAGCTCTAGACATCCTTCTTTGTGTTCTTAATCTTCAGTCTTGTTTGGCTATAGCTCTAGAGACAAATCTGAATAACCAATCCCTGGAAATTGCACGCATGAAAAAGGAGCTAAAAGAGCTCGAGAAGGCGAAGTCCAAGGTCAACACAGAGTACACAAGTAAGTTGCATATCTGCTCTTGTACTCTACCCGACCAGGTATCCAAACGTGCTTATGCTTCTCTTCTGTATGAGCAGCCTTCAAGGTCAATTCATAGATTTATTTCAGTGCCTTTGCTAAAGAGATCAAAGTAATAAAGGATTCATGGAATATCATAGTAGATTCTATGAAGACTTTGTTAGCCATCATGCAGCTAAGCCTAGCCGGATCCAGCTCAAGTTCCCCCTCCCAGGTGGCTCAACATCTTGAAGAGGCTCCAATCATCTTGAAAGAATATGCTACTGAGCACGTCACCGTGGGTATCACCCAAGCATTGGCCATACCGAAGTCTCTCTACCCCCGGGTTCAATGATGCCTAGATTCAAGCGTTCAAATTCCTCCTGCACTTCCTTGCACAGCGCCTGTGCTCAAGCGGTGTTGCGGTAGCTCTTCCTGCTCAGAGCATCTGCTACCACATTGGCTTTGCCCGGGTGGTAGTGTATTCCCACGTTGTAATCTTTAATCAGCTCTAGCCACCTTCTTTGACGGAGATTCAAGTCAGGATAGGTAAATATGTACTTCAAACTCTTGTGATCCGTGTAGATCTCACTGCAGTTACCGATGAGGTAATGTCGCCAAATCTTCAAAGCATGGACCACTACAGCCAATTCCAGGTCATGCGTCGGGTAGTTACCCTCATGGGGACGCAACTGGTGAGACGCGTAGGCTATGACCCTGCCTTCTTGCATCAGCACACATCCTAGCCCTTGGTGGGATGCATCGCAGTACACCTGGAAGTCCTTCTTGGGGTCTGGCAAGATCAAGACTGGTGCTGACACTAACCTCTTTTTGAGCTCCTCAAAACTGCGGTTGCACTCGGCTGTCCAAACAAACTTCACGTCCTTCTTCAACAACTGTGTCATGGGCCTTACGATCTCTGAGAAGTTTTCGATGAACCGGCAATAATAATCCGCGAGTCCGAGAAAACTCCGAACTTGTGTCACTGTCTTGGGCGGTTTCCAATTAGTAACTGACTCCACATTTGTTAGATCCACAGCAACTCCCTAAGCGGTGATGACGTGCCCGAGGAACTGCACTTCATTTAGCCAGAAGTCGCACTTGCTAAACTTGGCGTACAGCTGGTGCTCTCTTAGCTTCTCGAGAACCAACCGGAGGTGCTGTTCATATTCCTCTACTGATTTTGAGTAGATGAGGATGTTGTCAATGAAAACCACCACAAACTTGTCTAGAAACTCCATGAACACCTTATTCATCAGGTTCATGAAGAAAGCCAGTGCGTTCGTCAGTCCAAAAGACATAACAGTACACTCATACAACCCATACCGAGTGGTGAAGGCCGTCTTTGGAATATCCTCTTCCCAGATCCTCAACTGGTGATACCCTGATCGTAGGTCTATCTTGGAGAAGACGGTGGCACCTTCCAATTGATCGAAGAGATCATCAATCCTTGACAAGGGATACTTGTTCTTTATTGTGACGTCATTTAGTGCGCGATAATCCACGCACATCCGCTTTGTTTTGTCTTCTTTTCCACAAAGATGACTGGTGCACCCCAAGGAGACGTGCTTGGTCGGATGCAGCCCTATAGCAAGTCGTCAACTTGTTTCTTAACTTCCGCCATCTCATTCGGTGCCATTCTGTAGGGCCTTTTATATATTGGGGCCGTTCTTGGTGCCAGATCAATTTTGAACACGATCTTTCTTTTTGGTGACATCCCTGGTAGATCTTCAGGAAAAACATCCGGATACTCCCTCACTACGGAATATCCTTCACCTTCCGGTATGGTTTCTTTCCACTTTCCGGCTGTTGCTCGGTTTCAACCCAATTCAAACTAGCCTCCTGCCTCTATGGCACTGGTGACCTAAAGGTAATAACCTTTCCTTCTAGGTCACTGTTATGGTGCGTTTGGCACAGTTGATCACTCCTTCATGCCGGTTCAACTAATCCATCCCTAGGATGACATCTAGGTCTTTGGATTCTAGGAGGATGAGATTGGCTAGAAAGGATGATCCTTGGATTTCTAAACTTACTGAGGGACTATAGTGAGCTATGGTCATGCGGTTCCCTGAGGTGTGAACCCACATGGGGATCTTAAGTTCCACTACCTTTATCCCATGTGTCCCCACAAATTTCTTTGATATGAATGAATGCGTTGCACCAGAATCAAAAGGTACTATTGCAAGTATTGAGTTCACAAGAAATGTACCCAGTACCACTTCCGGTGCAACCTATGCCTCCTCTGTGGAGATGTGATTAACACGCCCCTTTATCACGTGCTGGTTGGTAGAGCTACAGGCCTGGGTCCCATGCACTTTGGTTTCAGGCACTTGTTAGCGAAGTGGCCCGGCTCATTGCAGTTGAAGCAAATGAGGGTCTTTCCCCCACTGTCATTCTGTGGCTAGCCTTGCTGAGCTGGCACCATTGGCAGGCACGGAGCAGGGTGACGGTTGTGCTGCCCGCTGTTGTTGCTGTTGCCCCCGAAGTGCCCAGGGTGGAACGGGCGTTGCTCGAGGACGATCATGGTGGAAGGTCCACCCTGATGCCCCAGCATCACCCTCGGCCTCTGATGCTGTCCCTGGTGTGCTCGGAACTAGGCCTCCTTCCACTTGTGGTCCATCTTGTTGCGCTAGTCCTCCTAGCGGATCACCTTGTCCACCAACTTCTCGAAGTTAGGGTAGTCACTAGAGAGAAGCTGGTTGGTCAACTCGTCGTCAAGTCCCTCCAGGAACTTCTCCTATCGCTCCACATCAGTGCGGACATCCTTTGGCTCGTAGCACGCCAGGGGGTTGAAGTCATGGAGGTACTCCGTGTCTGTCTTGTTCCCCTGCACCAAGTCTTTGAATTCCTTCTTCTTCTATGCCACAATGCTGGCCGGAATCTGGAATTTCCGGAAGTTGTGACAGAATTTAGCCAAAGTGACCTCGGTCGTGGCGGTGCGGGTCACAAGGAAATTGTCCCACCAAGCAGAGGCGGGACCCTGTAGCTGGTGAGTGGTGAAGGCGACCTTTTCTTGGTCGTTGCATTGGAGAAGGTTGAGTTTCTTCTCAATCGCCAACAGCCAGTTGTTAGCATCCATGGGGTTGGTGGTGCTTGAGAACGTGGGTGGCCTGACCCTCAAGAACTCAGGCAGCTTGGACTGGGGAGCAACGGCTAGGATGTGAGCCTGCTGGTGTTGCTGCTGCAGGTTGTTTTCTTGCATCTGTTGCATCATGATTACCATCATTTGGTTCTGGTTGGCTAGTACTTGGGTGAGTGTTGGGTTCTCGGGTAACGGGGGTGGCATGTGGTTGGGAGCCCCGTTGTTCTATGGTGATCCATCCTGCTGATTTGTGGCACTGGCGTCACTGGCAACACGCTTACCGGTCCTATGTTCACCATCTGAAGGGAGATGGAGGTGGAAGGGAAGGAGAAAAACAGGCAGCTTAGAAACATGAGTGGTAATTAAGTGACTGGATTAAATTAACTGAAGTGCATAGTTTGAAAACATAACAAAAGTAGTGCAACTCCTAACTGAGGCGGTCATACCACAACAAATGGTATGAGCCACCGACTAACCCCAAAGCAAAACATCTAGACGTTACAACTAACATGGAAACAAACCAAGGAAAACGGTAAAGCTAGGGACAACGTCTCTAGTGCTCCGAGCGGCTCTTGCGGTTGCCCGAGTCATACTCCGGCTCCTGCTCGTCGCCCACCTCATCATCGGAGCGGCTCCTGGACCCGCTCACATAGTCCACACTGCCGTGAGTCGACTAACTGGCATCGCTGTGGGTGCGAGATCCGCTGAAGGAACTGCTATCGTCGGTGGAGGTGAAGCCCCTGTGGTTGCTGGTGCCGCCCTGGGAGCTATTGTCACTCAACGATGCACTGATCATGCCGCCGGTTGGTGCTGGTGCTGGCGCGGGGACTGTAGGTCTAGTAGTGTGCCTGGCTGGTTAGGTAGCGGTAGGCCATCGTACGGAGGGTAGAGTGGTGCCTCCGGCATAGCTCTCTAAGCAGGCGGAAAGCTGCCTCCTGATGGGCGTGGTCGTAGGTACACCCACTGAGCTATATCTCCATGGCTGGCAGGAGATACTGTTTGCCTGGTGGCTCCAAGAGGACACAGTGTGGGAGCTCGCCCTCCAGTGGCTCCACGGCGGTGTACTCAAGGGCATGGTTGTACCCCAAAGTAAAGCTCATCATGCTGAGTTCCTCCACAAAACCTCCCATCTCTGCTCCACGCTGGTCAGGAAGGTTGTCCATCTATAGAAGACAAGGAGGGGGAATCAATGTATGCTCAGATCCAAATAAAATAGACGGTAAATAATTTGGAAAAAGACAACAATTTTATGCATGAAATAATTTTGTGTATAAACTTTATTAAGAACTCGACAGAATGATATGACGGAATAAAATAATGCCAAATTAATTTAAATAATAATTGCAAAGTGATTAGGAAAATTTTGTACATGCCTTAAATTATACCTCATCCTCGACGAACCAATGTTTTCCCAAAATTTGGACATCCATACCGTGACCATCGAATAAAATTCCCATCCTAGACATGACCTAACTCGAAAGTTTCAATCAAATAAAGGCCAAGATTTTATCCTAACCCGAGAATAAATTCCCAATTTTCCCAAAATAATTCCCAGTGCAAAAGGCATATGCAGATGAGAAATTTCAAAGGGTTCTTAGGGTTTCCATTTGGCTGATCCTATGGTCAAGTTCGGCTCTGATACCAACTTGTAACGACCAGAATTTCCAAACATTTCAGTGTATTAAATCCCTGTCTAGGAGAGGCAAGGTACATAATACCAAGTTGCCATACAGAGTACGTCTTACAAACAGAATAAAATAGTCTTACATAAATGTAGCGGTAAACGATAATGAAAGCCTATAGACAACTAGCCATGCGGAGGAATCCAATTCACAGGCATCTTGACGGTGGATCCAGCCTAGCCATCCTGACGATCCTCGTCGAACAGGTACTCCATCACTGTTAACACCAAAATTTGGTATGGTTATTTATCAGATTCGGTTAAAGGAGAAATTACAGATATTTAGCGGGGATCAATCCAGAGGAAGCCGAGTTTGGAAAGGAGTCATGAAGACCATAGCGTGGCAGTCTAATGCCTTATCTATTAATTAGGTAGTAATAATATTTTATCTTTTAGGAAGCCTGATCTCGTATCCGATCGGGTCTGGTTAGTGTTTTCTCTGTAATTAGGAAACTCTTGTTTCGTGTCTGATCAGGACTGTATCAACTCGGGGTATAAATACGTATGCCCAGGTGCTTTGTAATCATCTAAATCAATCAGATCAATACAAACTTCGGCGCATCGCCACCCTATTCAACGGGTTCTTGCTTCTCAAGCTGGGCTGCATCGGTTAAGTTCGACCTCCTGCGAGAGGGTAAGTCTCATTACCTCGACTACCGTTCCAACTAGGACTTCCTCGGTTAGGTCCGATATTCTAGTCGGCTTGCGGTAGTCGGCTTACCACGATATATCTATTCTGTCTACGGCTGCATCAGTTAGGCTTGATCTCATAGGCCGAGTAGATATATCACATCACGCGTGCATAGATTTATCGACTTACTGGGTGTGATTTATCGTCAGTTTGTGCTGCATCGGTTGGGTCCTACCTACTAAACTGTGCGATAAGTCATTACTGCTAGGTTGATCGGTTTTATACAAGCGTTTTATCGGGATGTATAGCCGATAAGTTATCATATTTTACATCACAATTGCATTAGATCTATCGGACCATCGAGGTTCTGTTATCATCGACAGTCTGTGCTACAACGGTTAGGTCCGATCTATTAGACTAGTGGCGATAATTCTATCCTTAATGAGCCGATGGATGTTTATGCAATGTTCTATCGGAGTGCTTAGCCGATAGGTTATCTTTTGTTAATCAAAGCCGATTACATTGTTTGCCTCACGTTTTTGGCACTTTACGCCATCATCGGCTTTCCGGCCGATACACTTCATGTTAATAATTGGCTAGTTTATTTACATTGTTATTGGTTCCTTAGCCATATGTTTTACTTTATCCATCTATGCCATCATCGGCTTCCAGTCGATGTATAAGTGCTTTGGTCTGTATCGGCCGTCGGCCGATGAGACGAGTCCAATTCGGCTTCCAGCCGATTGGCTCAATGATCTAATATTTTCTATCTCCTTGTCAATTGCAGGGTCAAATTGACTGGCACGCCTACGAACCTCAAGATTTAGGACCTGCACTGGAGTTAAGCAAATCTCCCAGGCCTTCGCGTGTCTCCAGATGCCGAACCATATCATCGGCTCGTTCCCGACACTGTCGGTGATTTTCGGCGTCAACAATCACTGAGAGAGGAAAAGGGAGAAAGACTGAGTACCACCCATAGTACTCAACAAGTCACACCCGCAATTATGCACAATGCATGGGAGACAAAGATAGGCTCAAGGTTCATTTGCATAAAAGCAATTGCAAACAAAAGTAGTTCGCAAACAGGTAAAAGGTTGTTTCAATTAAGCAATATCAATCCACCACTGATCAACCCTACACTACGTTGACCAGGCCCAACCATGAATATAACAGTCAGTAATTACTCCCAAGATTAGCTAGTTGATTCTAAGTATGGCTAAGCAATCCTAAGAACATATCCTAGTCATATTGTTACCTAGGTGACAAAAGAACAGGGTTCATCATACTATGGTCTTCAACTATACATATATAGGCCATATCCCGTACCACATGAAATGATAAAACATGCATGTTTATTTAAATAAAACAAAGCATTTAGCAAAACTTAGGTACAAAATGGTCAAGACTACTATGTAACTTGCCTTGCTCTGGCTCTGCAAACTCTACAACTACCTCGTAGTACACAGACGGTCGGTAACGTCGATTTCTATAGCAATCAAAGCACAAACAATTAAAAACAGTACATGTGGCCACTGAAACATAAGCTAAAAGTATTTTTAATGGATTCCTGGCATTTTTCTGGATTTAATGAAATTTGAATGAAATTAATCGGAGCTCGTATGAATTAGTTATGGATTTTTAAAGGTTCTCTATGTTTTACTGTACAAAAATAATTCCTTATCGATTTATTGCACAATTAAATGGAATAAGCGCATCAGCGGACCACGGGGCCGGCGTTGACAGGCGGGACCCATGAGTCGGTGGTGCAAGGGGAGCGGCGCACGGTGGACGCAGTCTGTCGTGCCTAGAATTTCCATCCAAAATTCTAGAGTTTTATTGTGTGAAAATCCTCGCCAAGGAATCAACCAAGGCACACACGACATAGTTGATAATCAAAGTAATTGTTTACACATCGAAAGTACTCATTACAAAAGCGAATGGTACCTCACAAAAAGATAAAATTTCTAACAATGGTAAATAACTAAGATAGAGCGACGAAACCCACTCCACAAACTTGACCGGGACTCCTGCTTAATCCTCCACGTAATCCTCCTCGCTGAAGTACTCTGCTGAATGATGATTGTTAATTGCAAGGTGAGTACATGAAATACTCCACAAGCCACACAGCAAATATGCAAGTGCACAGGATAACAAAGAATGGCATAATATGGCTCAATTTGCATAAAAGCATTTAATAAAATATTTAAGAGGGTAATAAAGCATTACTTATTAAGCAATATTGATCAACACTATACTGCTGTTAACGCCAAAATTTGGTACGGGTCGTTACCATGTTCGGTTAAGGAAAGAAGCGATATCAGCCATTGGAAACTAATCCAGAAGAGTCCGAGCTTGGGAAGGAATCGTGAAGACCACGTTATGGCAGTTATTTATCTTATCTATTAGATAGTTTTATCTTTTAGGAAACCTGATCTCTTGTCCGATCAGGTCTGTTAGTTTTCCTTTTCTAGTTAGGAAAGTCCTGTTTCGTGTCCTATAAGGACTCTTGTAACTCGGGGTATATATACGTATGCCCGGGGACCTTGTAATCTATCAATCGATCAATCAAATTCGGCGCATCGCCACCCTTTACCAACGGGTTCTTGCTTCTCGAGCGGGGCTGCATCGGTTAGGTCCGAACTCCTGCGAGAGGGTAAGTCTCGTTACCCCGACTACCAATCGGCTAGGACTTTCTCGGTTAGGTCCGATATTCTAGTCGGTCTATGGTAGTCGGCTTACCACGGTGTATCGGATCTGTCTACGGCTGCATCGGTTCGGTCCGACCTCTTAGGCTGGTCAGGTATATCACATCACGCGTGCATAGTTTTTATCAGTTTATCGGGGGTAGTTTATCATCAGTTTGTGCTGCATCGGTTGGGTCCGACCTACTAAACTGCTAGCGATAAATTATTCCTGTTAGGCTGATATCCTTTGTGCAAGCGTCTTATCGGAATGTATAGCCGGTAAGTTATTTTCATCACAGTTGCATTAGGTTTATCGGCTCGTTGAGGTTCCTTTACTATTATCGATCTGTGCTGCATCAGTTAGGTTTGAACTACTAGATCGATAATAATAGATTTATCCTTGCCGAGCCGATCGGCGTATATGCGACGTTCTATCGGAGTGCTTAGCCGATAGGTTATCTTTTTATAAAGCCGGCTGTATTATCTTTACTGTTTTGGTCATCTATATTATCATCGGTTTTTCTAGCCGATGCACATGTGTTTCCTTGGCAGTCGGCTGGCTTACTATCTTGCTTATCTATTTTATCATCGGCTCCTAGCCGATGCACATGTTATACTGACATCTTGTCTATTTGCTCATAGCACTATCGGTTTCCTAGCCGATACACAGGTGCCATCGGCTATCGGCTACGAGGAGTCTATATCAATCCGTATCGGCCGATAGCCGATTGCGCAGTTGCTGCCGATCCGGGCACGAGGACCAACAAGGACCCGGACGCGAGTACAGGCAGGGGCCCGGGCACGAGCATAGCGGCATCGGCTGGAAGGAATCCGTATCGGCTTGCTGGCCGATTGGATCAGTGATCTAATTTCTTCATCTCCTTGTCAATTGCTGGGTCAAATTGACTGGCACGCCCGCGAACCTCAAATATTTTAGGACCTGCACTGGAGTTAAGCAGATCTCCCAGGCCTTCGTATGTTCAATCGCATCAAACCAGATCATCAACAAGCTTCTTGGCACACCCGGTGGTTTTTGGTGCGAACATATTTTTGGCACGCCTGGTGGGACACAGAACTTCAACATGGCTGGAAAAGAGGTCAGCACAGACAATATGATTCCAGTCACAATGGAAGATTTGACCGAAGAACAAAGACAACAAGTGGAGCAGAACATCGTGGAGTTTCAGAAGCTTTGTCTACAATCCTTCGGCATGACAGATCAAGGGCCGATTCAAAAATTACAGTTTCCAAAGCCTGTTCTCATTGACGAATTGAGCCATATATCGTCTACAAGTGCACGAAAGCCGATCCGAGACATGTTTAATAAAGCAGTTCATCATGCGTTGACCGATCAATCTGGGATATTGGTGAACACATTACAGAGCTTGATCAAGAAGGCAGTGGAGCCGATTCAAATACCCGGGGGGCAACAAGATGGGATTCCTCAAGGATATCAAACTGCGTACTATGGGGGGCATCAACAGAGTTATCCAGAAGCTGTTCCTGAGTACAACTATCCGAGGGAATATCAGAATCAGAATCGGCTATCAACTCCACCTCTGCGTTATTACGGTGAAAATCCAAGAGAAGAAGATTTGACAGCAAGAATAACAGAGGTGATGAGAGAACAATTCGGTTTAAGACCGAAGGAGGAAACATTTATGTATCGGCATCCATATCCAGATTGGTTTGATAGAGTTCCGTTGCCACGCCGATACAGAGTACCAGACTTCTCCAATTTCTCAGGGCAAGATGATGTATCTACAGTGGAACATGTCAGCCGATTCTTGGCTCAATGTGGAGAGGCATCGGTTGTAGAAGCTTTGAGAGTTAGACTCTTCCCGTTATCATTATCCGGATCGGCCTTTACATGGTTTTCTTCATTGCCACCTAACTCAATTCGAGGTTGGGCCGATCTGGAAAAGCAATTTCACAAGTATTTCTTTATGGGGAGTCAGGAGATGAATTTGATAGACTTAACATCGGTAATATAGAAGCCGGAGGAATCAGTCGCAGAATATATCCAGCGATTTCGTGATATTAGAAGCCGATGTTATAGTTTAAGTCTGGACGATGCACAGCTGGCCGAGTTAGCATTCCAAGGTTTGGTGGCTCCGATCAAGGAAAGATTTTCATCAGAAGACTTCAAGAGCCTAGCACACCTAGTACAAAAGGTATCGGCTCATGAAAGCCGACTTCAAGAGGCCAGGAAGGAATATTGAGGCCCGAACAGAAGAATTTCGAAGTTTGATAACAAACTCCGAAATTGGGGGGCATGTGTTAACGCCAAAATTTGGTACGGGTCGTTACCATGTTCGGTTAAGGAAAGAAGCGATATCAGCCATTGGAAACTAATCCAGAAGAGTCCGAGCTTGGGAAGGAATCGTGAAGACCACGTTATGGCAGTTATTTATCTTATCTATTAGATAGTTTTATCTTTTAGGAAACCTGATCTCTTGTCCGATCAGGTCTGTTAGTTTTCCTTTTCTAGTTAGGAAAGTCCTGTTTCGTGTCCTATAAGGACTCTTGTAACTCGGGGTATATATACGTATGCCCGGGGACCTTGTAATCTATCAATCGATCAATCAAATTCGGCGCATCGCCACCCTTTACCAACGGGTTCTTGCTTCTCGAGCGGGGCTGCATCGGTTAGGTCCGAACTCCTGCGAGAGGGTAAGTCTCGTTACCCCGACTACCAATCGGCTAGGACTTTCTCGGTTAGGTCCGATATTCTAGTCGGTCTATGGTAGTCGGCTTACCACGGTGTATCGGATCTGTCTACGGCTGCATCGGTTGGGTCCGACCTACTAAACTGCTAGCGATAAATTATTCCTGTTAGGCTGATATCCTTTGTGCAAGCGTCTTATCGGAATGTATAGCCGGTAAGTTATTTTCATCACAGTTGCATTAGGTTTATCGGCTCGTTGAGGTTCCTTTACTATTATCGATCTGTGCTGCATCAGTTAGGTTTGAACTACTAGATCGATAATAATAGATTTATCCTTGCCGAGCCGATCGGCGTATATGCGACGTTCTATCGGAGTGCTTAGCCGATAGGTTATCTTTTTATAAAGCCGGCTGTATTATCTTTACTGTTTTGGTCATCTATATTATCATCGGTTTTTCTAGCTGATGCACATGTGTTTCCTTGGCAGTCGGCTGGCTTACTATCTTGCTTATCTATTTTATCATCGGCTCCTAGCCGATGCACATGTTATACTGACATCTTGTCTATTTGCTCATAGCACTATCGGTTTCCTAGCCGATACACAGGTGCCATCGGCTATCGGCTACGAGGAGTCTATATCAATCCGTATCGGCCGATAGCCGATTGCGCAGTTGCTGCCGATCCGGGCACGAGGACCAACAAGGACCCGGACGCGAGTACAGGCAGGGGCCCGGGCACGAGCATAGCGGCATCGGCTGGAAGGAATCCGTATCGGCTTGCTGGCCGATTGGATCAGTGATCTAATTTCTTCATCTCCTTGTCAATTGCTGGGTCAAATTGACTGGCACACCCACGAACCTCAAATATTTTAGGACCTGCACTGGAGTTAAGCAGATCTCCCAGGCCTTCGTATGTTCAATCGCATCAAACCAGATCATCAACAAGCTTCTTGGCACACCCGGTGGTTTTTGGTGCGAACAACTGCTCACCAAAACGGTATAGGCCCAACCACTCCAACCTGGAGCTAAACATATTCCACCATTCAACAGTCAAGTTTAAGTAATGTGGGACAAATCACAAAAAAACATTGCTAGGCCCGCCCTTAACCGTGGGTACGGCTATTCGAATAGTTTTACTCTGGCGAAAGGTGTACCAATTTACCCACAAGACACAACTCCACAACACATCACTGTGCGCCTTAATACCACCACGGTATCTCGGAAAGGAATTGTGACAAGACCCTCCATGTAACCCGCACAACAAAAGTGCCACCCGTTGAACCACCAGTTTCCGGCAGGAGCTGATCAAGCCCCCAACAGGGAAACGATCCAATGCCCAAGACATGGACTTATTGACACAGCCATGGTGGTCTTATTGACACAGCCACAACATACCGTGGGGCCTCCGATTGAATGAACTACACTTTAGATCCCACCATTAACCATTCTAGCTTGTGGATAGCATGGGTATTGCTTTGCAACAAGTAGTCCACGAACTGGTCCTTAACTGTCACAAGCACCGCTAGCAATATTCACAACCCTGGTGCTCGCAACCCACCTTTTAATCAAGTTTTAGTGGACCATTAATCTAACTTTGATCGGACGGCTGAGGTTTGATCTAACGATCTAAAGCCGAGATCTAACCGAGAAGATCCGACGGCTGAGATTAGATCGGGCAATCGATGGCTTGGATTAGATCCGAGCTGGCACCTACGCGGCAACCACGTTGACGGCCGAGTCAGCACGGCGGCGACAGCAGCGGCATGGGGACCAATGGTCGCTGGCGATCAGTGATACGGCGGCACGCGGCAAGGGCGGGACTTGGTAGAGGAGATCGCGGCGATCCTTATCGAGGGCAGAATGACAAGGATTGACGATGAGAGAGGCCAGCGGCGAGCTTCAAGCAGCGGAAGTCTTCGGGTTCCCGACGACAACCAAATAAATCCTAGAAAATTCCAGAAAATAGATGAATAAGCAAAGAATTTTATAAAATTATTTCCAAGCCCATTTTGTTGTAGATTTTTCTCTATTTTTATTATTTTCACTCATTGAGGCTTTTAATTTAATTTCTAAAATTCCTTTTTCACAATTATTTTTATATGGGGATAAATTTATGGTGTTAGAAACCTACCCCCCTAAACAAAATCTCGTCTCGAGATTCAAGAGATCAGGCGAAGAGGTGCGGGTGAGCAGATTTCAATTCATCCTCGCGCTCCCATGTCACTTCTTCTTCCGAGTGGTTACTCCATTGTACTTTGCAAAACCTTATCACTCGATTCCGAGTATTCCTTTCCCTAGTCTCTAGGATATGAAGGCTTCTTAACATAGGTCAGATCTTCCTGAACCTCGATCTGTTCTGGATCAGCTTCTTTGGCTGGTACTCATAAACATTTCTTTAACTGAGACACATGGAAGACATCGTGTACCCCCGTCAAGGTGGGAGGCAACTCTAGTTGATAAGCAACTTCTCCCTTCCGTCCTAGTATCTTGTAAGGTCCCATATAACGTGGTGCCAACTTTCCTTTTGTCTGGAATCGGTGCACTCCTCGGAGTGGCGTGACTCGTAAATACACATAATCACCTGCCTCAAAACTAAGGTCCCTTCTGTGGTTATCCGCATAGCTCTTCTGACGAGACTGGGCTACTCGAAGTCGTTCTTGTATGATCTTTACTTTTTCTTCCGCTTCTCGCAAGATATCCATCCCATATACATGACGTTCTCCCGTTTGATCCCAAAGCAGGGGCGTGTGGCACTTCCGTCCATACAGAGCCTTGAACGGGGCCATCTTCAGACTTGGTTGGTAACTGTTGTTGTAGGAAAACTCAGCATACGATAGGCTCTTGTCCCAACTTCCATCGAAGTCTATGGCACAAGCCCTCAACATGTCTTCTAAGATCTGGTTAACCCGCTCGGTCTGACCATCCATCTGCGGGTGGTAAGCAGTACTGAAGTTTAACCATGTACCCATCTCTTCTTGGAGTCTCTGCCAAAACTTAGAGGTAAACTGACTTCCTCTATCTAACACAATCTTGCGTGGCACACCGTGCAAACACACAATTTGAGCCATGTATAACTCTGCCAATTTGCTACCGGAGTAAGTTGTCTTGACTAGTATGAAGTGGGCTACCTTTGTAAGTCTGTCCACCATGACCCATATAGAATCAAATCCTGACGTAGTCCTTGGTAAACCGGTGATGAAGTCCATCCCTACTTCTTCCCACTTCCATTCAGGGACCTTAAGGGGTTGTAACAATCCTGCTGGCCTCTGATGCTCAGCCTTTACACGCTGACATACATCACAAACAGCCACATACTTAGCTATTTCCCTTCGTATGCTAGACCACCAAAACTTCTCCTTAAGATCTTGATACATCTTGGTGCTGCCAGGATGGATGGAGTACTGCATCCCATGGGCTTCATCCAAGATCAGCTTTTTCAGTTCCTTCTTGTCTGGTACACAGATTCGCTCTCCGAACTACACAGTACCTTGTTCATCTTCCAAGAATCCAATAGCTTTCCCCTTCTTCATATTCTTCTTAATCTCCAAAATATCCGGGTCTTCTTTCTGCACTTCGCGGACCTAATCCACCAAGGTAGGTTGTGCTTCCAAGGCTGCCACAAATCCTTGACTGACTATACCCAGATTTAATCATTGAAAATCTTCACACAATTCCAAAGATAACCACTGGCCTTCCATGGCGTTGCAGTAACTTTTTCGACTAAGTGCATCAGCCACCACGTTGGCTTTCCCTGGATGATAATGGATTCTAATGTCGTAGTCCTTGATCAGCTTTAACCATCTTCGTAGTCTAAGGTTCAGATCTGGCTGAGTAAAAACATACTTCAAACTTTTGTGGTCTGTATACATTCGCTGCGGTTGCCAATGAGATAGTGTCTCCAATTCTTTAGGGCATGCACTACAGTTGCCAATTCTAAATCATGAGTAGGATAATTATTCTCCTGAGGCCGTAGCTGCCGTGAGGCATATGCCACAACCTTCCCTTCTTGCATCAGCACACATCCCAAACCTTGCCGAGATGCATCACAGTAAACTTGAAATTCTTTCTTGGGATCTGGCATGATCAACACAGGTGCGGTTACAAGTTTTGTCACAGCCCTAGATTTAATCTCAGGTAATTGGTGTATGCCCAACTGTCATTAGAGTGCACAATTTAGTTTTTGCTTTGTCACTTCATGTAAATTAAAGTTGCTTTAATTAAACCCTAATCGGCAAAAACTAAACATTACCAAAATGTGCATCAAATTGAACAGAAGTGTATATGGGAAATAATTTATTCAAATACTAGTTTATTTTATCATGAATTAACATGATTTTTCCAGAATTTAATTCATTAGTTTGGACCCATTAAATATTCCAACAAATTTCAGCTAGTGTCCTTTTCTTTGACACATTCATTTGTACAGTCTAAGGAATTTCTAAAGATGATTGGGTGCACATAAAATCATGGAAAACTTCCTGTAAACACTATCCTACATAATTGATCCACTGTAAATTTTATATGATTTTATCACTTCAATAAGTACTCCAATAAAATCCCTCAAATCAGCTAGACTAGGGAGCTAGCTAAAAATGAATAGGTATATTTCTAAAATTCACCAAATGAAAATGAAGACTAATTAGACAGAGTCATTTTTGCCAAAGTGTGTGCCAACATGAACCCTACCACCAGGAATTTTGGTTTAATTTATCTCCCAAAGAAATTACATAAAATAATAAGAGCAAAGCCCTAGGGACATAAATTACACTGCAGAAAAACAGAATCACCCTGCCTAATTTGAAGATTCACCAAAGATAAACCAGAACACTTCTAGCAATGAAATTTTTTCAGCAGGTTAATCACATCCTCCTATATCTCCAGTAATTTTCACCAAATTTTATCAATTCAATAAGTGTCCCAAACAAATGTTTTGGATTCAGCAAGGCAGAGAACATTTTCCCTGCAGACAGTCTATTTGACATTTTTTCCAGAATTAATCCATCAATCAACTTCTCACCAAAATTTACCAGAGCCTGTACTAGATTGTGAAATAATTACAGTAAAAATTTCAGTACAATCTTCACAAATATTGAACATAAAATAATAGGACAAAGCTCACTGACTCAGACTAGTGCACAGCAGAAATTGCTGTTTGGCCGAACTTTGACATTTTCTCCAGAGAAATCCACAAGTCCCACAACTCTGAATTTTGGCACAGAGCTAGTCAATACCACCTACTGCCCACAGTAATTTTCCCATAATTTATGCTCCTCATTAACCCAGTGAAACAGTGATACAAAGACTGCATGTTGGACAGCTCACAAGACTTAGTCTCTAGAGAATTCTCCTCTCTTTTGTCACTTCCATGTGGGACCCACAAGACCATGGCCCACCTGTAAGCCTCTGCAAATCTTGGGACAGTGTGTTGCACCAAAGTTTCTACCCACACCCCTCTTTTCTTCCTAAGAATTCACTACAAAGGCCCACTAGTCATGGACCAAATCTAGCTAGATGTGTGTGAAACAATGCCTCCTTACAAGTGGGGCCCACCCTGGGCACTGTAGAACTAGAGTCACCTCAATTTGCATGTCAAACGTGTCAGCACCATGTTCTTCTTCTCCCTCACAGCACATAGAGACACAGAGATGAGCATAGCACTTGGAGACCTCGGCCATTTTGCCTCAAACTTCACCAGCAGCACCTCTCTCCCTTCCTCTCCATGTTCCCACCGGAGAAACCCACGGAATCCCCAAGGATCACCGCCAGCAGCCTCACCTTTCCCTCAGCCAGCAGTGTTTGAGTGGTCCCGAGCCAACACCGGTGAACACCATCCTTTCCCAACCATCGGAACATGATCCACCACTCCTAACCATCCCATTTTCATACTTGGTTGCCCTAGGTTCGTCGGCTGAGCATGCCGTGTCGCTGCTGTGCACTGCCTCTGTCCCGTAGGACCGCCGCCGTGACACTGTCACCGTTCAGGCCGATCCTGGTGTCGATGCTTTGCACCGGCAATAATATTATGGGGCTACTCGGCGACCTGGAATTCGGTGGATTGCAGAGGAACACAAGAGAATTATACTGGTTCAGGCCCTCAATGTGAGGTAATACCCTACGTCCAGTTGAGGTGTTATTCCTCTGAGGTGGTCTTGTGATCAATGATCTTGCGTACCCTCATGGGGCGCCCTGTCTCCCTTTATATACTAGGAGACAGGGGTACATGACAAGGCTCCCAGTCGGATACGACCAAGGGATTTTCTTCTTAGAGATAGAAACCTATCCGACTAAGACTATGTTTCCTTATTATACAAGGCAAGGCTTGCCAGGTGCTGTCTTATCTCTAATTACATGGTCCGGCCCATCCTCTATCCGAGTGGCCCATGTACTGGTAATGAGGTACCGGGGGCCCATGGCCTCCACAGTACTGTCGATGCTTTGCACCGGTAATAATATTATGGGGCTACTCGGCGACCTGGAATTCGGTGGATTGCAGAGGAACACAAGAGAATTATACTGGTTCAGGCCCTCAATGTGAGGTAATACCCTACGTCCAGTTGAGTTGTTATTCCTTTGAGGTGGTCTTGTGATCAATGATCTTGCGTGCCCTCATGGGGCGCCCTGTCTCCCTTTATATACTAGGAGACAGGGGTACATGACAAGGATCCCAGTCGGATACGACCAAGGGATTTCCTTCTTAGAGATAGAAACCTATCCGACTAAGACTATGTTTCCTTATTATACAAGGCAAGGCTTGCCAGGTGCTGTCTTATCTCTAATTACATGGTCCGGCCCATCCTCTATCCGAGTGGCCCATGTATTGGTAATGAGGTACCCGGGGCCCATGGCCTCCACAGTAGCCCCTGAGACCTTCATAGTTGAGTCACAGCTGATGCCGAGTGGTCATCCTCCACGGTGAAGGTTACCCGAGTGCGATGCTCCCGAGTACTCTTTGTCCGAGTAAGTCTTCCCAAGTCCTGCTTCATGTCAGCTGGCAGCGAGGCTATGAAGGGCTTCATGTAGTTATATGAATAGTGTGCGCCGAATAGGTGCACCTATTAGGTGTAGCCCCCGACTTTGTGCTTAATTGTGAAGACAATTAAACATGAAGTCAAAGATTTTTAACCTGGAAGTCCTTCCCGTGTAGATAACTACTGGTACATAAGACTCTTCGATATCATGTCAACCGGAATAAATTTTATAGTCTGGCCGAGTAAGATACTACTCATGTATGCGACTCTTCAGCTTCATGTCAGCTGGAAAAGAGGGGTTTATAGTCTTTTCCGAGTGGCGTCCCACCTAGAAGTTAGACTCCTCCGCGTCATGTCAGCGGGAATAGATATTTATCGTCTCTCCCGAGTAGTGCACTACTCGAAAGTTAGACTCTTCCGCATCATGTCAGCAGGTAAAATGTTGCTCATGGCAACCGTTAGCCACGCATGTAGGCCGAGTACCACTTTTATGAAAATAATCCATAACGTGGTCAGGTGTACTCGAGAAAGATGCCTGCATCCTCAATTTTAGTGAAGACCAGCTTGTGATCCTTGTAAGGATATATCCTCGAGACCTGTGAGATAAACAGATACCCAAACATATACATTTAGCAATAAGGCTCTCATGAAGTGTATCCGTTTACCTCATCGGTTCCTGTTGGTAGCGCCAGCGCTATAATTTCAACTCAGCCTGCAAGCGGCCCACATGGAGCATGCTACTGTAGGAACTCATATCTTGTCGGCCCAATACCGACTGTGCAGACCTGGGCCCATCTAATCGGTATAGGCTATAAAAAGACGGGGAGAGAGAAAAAGATTCTGTCGTTGTCGATGTTTTACACCGGCAATAAATATATGGGGCTACTCGGCGGATGGAAACTCGGTGGATTGCAAAGGAACACAGGGAGATTTTATACTGGTTCAGGCCCTCGATGTGAGGTAATACCCTACGTCCAGTTGTGGTGTTATTCCTTTGAGGATTTGTGGTGGTGATTCTGGTGAACCAACTCAACCTGCCCTCATGGGGCGCCCTGCCTCCCCTTATATACTGGGGGACAGGGTTACAAGGTAGGAGTCCCCATCGGATTACGACTAGGAGATCTCCCCTTAGAGATATAACATACCCGACTAGGACTGTATATTCCTTTCTATATAAGGCGAAGTCTGCCGAATCTAGCTATATCTCTAATTACAAGGCTAGGCCCATCCTCTATCCGAGTGGCCCATATGCTTGTCATGAGGTACCCGGGGCCCATGGCACCCACAGTAGCCCCCGAGACCTTCATAGTTGAGTTACAGCTGATGCCGAGTGCTCATCCTCCACGGTGAAGTCTTCCCGAGTGCATTGCTCCCGAGTACTCTTTGTCTGAGTGCTGCTTCTCCCGAGTCCTGCTTCATGTCAGCTGGCAGCGAGGCTATGAAGGTCTCGATGTAGATGTTGGAATAGTGTGCGCCAAATAGGCGCACCTATTAGGTGTAGCCCCCGACTTTGTGCTTAATTGTGAAGACAATTAAATATAAAGTCAAAGATCTTTAACCTTGAAGCCTTTCCCGAGTAGATTACTACTGGTATATGAGACTCTTCGGTATCATGTCAACCGGAATATGATTTATAGTCTTGCCGAGTAGGGAACTACTCGTATGTAAGACTCTTCGACTTCATGTCAGTCGGAATGTGTGTTTATAGTCTTGCCGAGTAGGATGCTACTCGTATATGGGACTCTTCAGCGTCATGTCAGCTGGAAAGGGGGTGTTTATAGTCTTTCCCGAGTGGCGTCCCACCCAGAAGTTAGACTCATCCGCGTCATGTCAGCGGGAATGAAGATTTATAGTCTCTCCCGAGTAGTGCACTACTCGAAAGTTAGACTCATCCGCGTCATGTCAGCGGGAATAATGCTGCTCATGGCAACTGGTGGCCACGCATGTAGGCCGAGTACCACTGTATGAAAAATAAATCCATTACGTGGTTAGGTGTACTCGAGAGAGATACCTGCATCTCCAATTTTAATGAAGACCAGCTTGTGATCCTTGTAAGGATGTATCCTCGAGACCTGGTGGATAAGACAGATACCCAAACATATATGTTCAGCAATAAGGCTCTCATGAAGCATATCTGTTTACCTCATCGGTTCCTGTGGGTAGCACCAGCGCTATAATTTCAACTCAGCCTGCGGGCGGCCCACATGGAGCATGCTACTGTAGGAACTCATATCTTGGTGGCTGCTACCAAATAAGCCGGCCTGAGCCGACCTATCCAGCATAGCTCTAGAGAAGTATCATCCATCGCATGTCAGGATGAGTTTTTTGGTGTTGGTAACCGCAATCAGCCAGAGAAATCCTTATTCGCAAGCCTTTCCGACTTACGTTCTGGATGCAAACTGGTTGCCACATGTACCCGAGTAGGTATGTTGCAGGATCTGCTTGCCCTCCTCAGGTGTGACGCAGTGCATGAGAACTCCGGATGCGCTTTGACGATGTAAGTCTTCTCTGACTTGGGAAAAGCCGAACAAGGTACCCGAACCTTGCATTAGCAGAGGATTCGGCTGGCGACCCTCATGGGGCGTACCCTACTTAGCCGAGTGGTACACAGCCCCGACTGGCGCCGGGGGCCGATTGTTGGCTCGCATGGAGCGTAGTCGGGGAAGATGACGTCCCGACTGGCGCAAGTACTCGGTGAGTAGCCCTCATGGAGCATCCCGAGTGTATTTCGGCAGACTTGTCTAGCCCCCGAGCGTAGGAGATGGGCTCGCAGCCCTGAGTTCCTGTCACGCGTATCCGGAGCTGGGCCTGCAATATAAAGATATCGGATGAGTAGCATCTGATGATGAAAATAATCACCCGAATAAAATGTATTTTACAATGTATGTAAATACGCGTTCTTCCTCTTTTTGATATTAATTTCCTCGAGTAGTTGACCCCTTACGTTTAAGCACTCTGCCCGACTAGTCATAGCCCCCTAGCGTCGGGAGTTGGCTCATGGCTCTTTCCCAGGCACGCGTTTTGGGTGACTCGAGTTCGTCTTACATGGAGCAGAGTTTCACGGATCGAGATTTATGCTACTCGAGTACTTTTGTAATCATTTAAGAGCAAAAACGGAAAAAAGTAAATGCGCAGCTTATACACCTATTAGGTGTAAGCGGCTGTGGCACTAGCAAGGCCGAGTGAGGAGATGTTTATCAGAAAGCGACTTAGCTGTTCGGTATTTGGGAGTGGGGATGCCATCCTCGTGTTTGAGCTTGTGAGCCCCCGAGCATGTCACTTGTTGTTCTGATAATCCTCAGTTGTTGAAGGTCGAAGGCGGTTGTGACCGACTGCCACAATGGAGCCGTCTAACTTGCGTTTGCGATTCCCAGCTTTAGTCGGGACCGCGTTGTCGGTGTCGTCCCGTTTCTTCTGTCAGGGTGACTTGTCATCGAGGGTCTCGGCAACAGCGTGGGCCGAGTCGGCGTACTTGTTTGCCATGTCGAATAGGGCCTTGACAGAGTTGGGAGGCTTCCGAGTGAATTTGTCGATGAACGAGGTGTCTTTGACTCCTTTTCGAAAGGCGGCGATGACGACCTCATCCTTGACGTTCGGGATTGAGTTCCTCCTCTCAGAAAACCTCTTGATGAAGTCACGAAGAGACTCGTTCTTCCTTTGGCGCAACTGATATAGGTGGTACTCGGAAGATGGCCTCTCGTATGTTCCCTGGAAGTTGGTGATGAACCGTTCCCGGAGTTCTCCCCAAGAGCCGATTGATCGCTTTGGGAGTCCTGTTAGCCATGTCCTCGCTGAGACGGCTAGAGCGACTGGGAGGTAGTTAGCCATGACTTTGTGATTTCCCCCAGCTGCTCGGATCGCCAGAGTGTAGACCGTGAGCCAGGACTCGGGATTAGTCTTGCCATCGTATTTGTTGATGCCTGTAGGCTTGAAACTTGACGGCCAGTCGACTTGTTGTAGCTCCTGAGTGAAGGCGGTACTCCTTCGTCTTCATGAGGACTCCGACCTCGACTACGGCGGCGAAACCGCTCGTAGCGGAGGCCGAATTGCTCGTTCTCGTCTTCCAGTTGGCGTTGCTCGTCTTCTTCTCGTTTGCGGCGCCGAGCATTAATGTCTTGCTGAAGGTCGCGCCACAGTCGGTCTCGGAGGTCCTGGTTGTCCCGACGGTTTGCCGGTTGTTGTTTGGGTTGCCGAATGACGTTTGGCGTGACTCCGTGTGCAGCTGACTAGAGCCGGCCACTCGGCGTCGCTTTGAGGTAGACGAGACTGCCATTGGGGATGCCGACCGGTTGGTCGGTATGAGGGTATCTCCCGACTGTTGGTGCTGCTGACATGCAGCAGCGGTAAGCATGGCTTTTATCCTTGCGATCGTCGGGGTGGCCTGGTGATCAGGCCCAACCTGGACCGTGTCCAGTAGGGTTACGGCTGCCACGACGTTCTGCTGTGGCGTGACGAAGACGTTGTGGTCGCCGACTTTTGTTTGGAGGGTTTGTTGCTGAGCGGCTCGCCCAGCCCTGCGTAGGCCGTCGTTGTGGGCGTGCAAGCGTCTTGTTTCTTCCTCCTGTTGTTCTCGCAGACGGCAGGCCTCCTCCTCTTGCTGTTCGCGTAGTCGGCGTGATTTAGGAGTAGAGCCTTTGGATGCCACGAAGATTTCTCGTGGCGGAGAGAAGCTTGCCGAGCTGCTGTCCGACTTAGAGTCGTAGTTCGACTGGAAGTCGGAGTCCGACTTCGAGTCAAAGTCGGGATGGTTGATGGGGATGAGTGTAACTCCGACCTCCCTAGATCCGATCTCGAGCGGTTCAGGGCCGTATCCGAGTCGAACTCCAGGGGATCGGGTTTGCCGCGTCGGATGTAGATTGTAGATATCCGCGGCGTCTCCGAGTCCGAACGGGAAATTGACGATCTCTTCCCTTCTCGGCCCGATCTCGGCCGGCTCGAAACCGAGTCCGAGTCGAACACTGGAAGGAAGAGTTGTCCCTGGACTCGAACGTATTGGAGACTGCCGCAGCATGTCGTCGAAGATTGCCGCAGCGTCGTGTGGGCCGACTGGCGCGGAGTCAGCTGGATCCTCGGCCGATTGGATCGGGTTCGTGTCGGCCTGGGTGAGATTGCCGATCTGGTCGGCGGCGAAGTCGAGGCTTCTGAATGCAATTGTATCTCCGGGGGAGAATTTGCCGCCGTCGACTTCGGTTGCTGGATCCATCGAGCTTGTAGATGTAGATCGCGCCGAAGCCCCTACCTGGCGCGCCAACTGTCGATGTTTTACACCGGCAATAAATATATGGGGCTAGTCGGCGGATGGAAACTCGGCGGATTGCAAAGGAACACAGGGAGATTTTATACTGGTTCAGGCCCTCGATGTGAGGTAATACCCTACGTCCAGTTGTGGTGTTATTCCTTTGAGGATTTGTGGTGGTGATTCTGGTGAACCAACTCAACCTGCCCTCATGGGGCGCCCTGCCTCCCCTTATATACTGGGGGACAGGGTTACAAGGTAGGAGTCCCCATCGGATTACGACTAGGAGATCTCCCCTTAGAGATATAACATACCCGACTAGGACTGTATATTCCTTTCTATATAAGGCGAAGTCTGCCGAATCTAGCTATATCTCTAATTACAAGGCTAGGCCCATCCTCTATCCGAGTGGCCCATATGCTTGTCATGAGGTACCCGGGGCCCATGGCACCCACCGTCGTCTTCCCCAAATCGGCCAATCTCTTCGTCTTCCACCTTCGCGCCTAACTTTTCGCCTCCCGTCCGGCTAGGGTTAGCAGCCACTGTTCCCCACCCGGACTCGGGCGATTTCAATCCTCCTCGTTTATTCCAAGCCCCCGATTTGCTTTCCCCCCAAATCTCACCACCTCCAGTCATGCCGAAGGCGACGAATCCTGCGGGTGCGCCAGGGAGTTCTTGGCCGATCTCAGATTGTGGCTCGGTGAAGCTGAGACGGATGGAGAACAAGCTGAAGCTGCCCAGCCAGGAAGTGATCCGGTGGCGGTCGGCAAGGGATGAGTCGATCCCCAACCCCCGGCCTAGTGAAACGGTAGTTTCCGCCTCTTTCTTTGATCGGGGCTTGTGTCTTCCGTCTTCTGATTTCTTCCGCCGCATCCTTGATTTCTATGGGCTAGAGTTGGTGCATTTAAATCCCAACTCAATCCTTCAGATCTCCATATTTGTTACTCTTTGCGAGTGCTTTCTGGGTGTTGAACCCCATTTCATCCTCTTCCGACACCTGTTCCATATCAAGCTCCAACCTTCCAAGAGTAATATCAATGTGATTGGAGGGGCTGGTCTTCAACTGAGGAGCGATGGGAAGAAAACGTATATCGATTTGCCCTTGAAATCTTCTCTGAAGGGCTGGCACAAGGAGTGGTTTTATTGCGCCGATCTGGCTCCTTCCTTGCGCCCGTTTACTGGTATGCCACCAGCGGTATTGCCAAGCTGGTCCACGGAACCGACCTTTGAAGAACTGGGCCAGGCACATATATTGTTGACGAAGATAGATGACCTCAAGAGGGCCGGCTTGACGGGGCCTTGGGTAGCTTGCCGGTTTCTGACGAGGCGCGTCCAGTCGCTGAAGCTGAGAAGCGCATTTGGCTGGGCCTTCTGTCGATGTTTTACACCGGCAATAAATATATGGGGCTACTCGGCGGATGGAAACTCGGTGGATTGCAAAGGAACACAGGGAGATTTTATACTGGTTCAGGCCCTCGATGTGAGGTAATACCCTACGTCCAGTTTGTATGTATTCCTTTGAGGATATACGGTGGTGGTTCTGATGAACTTGTGTGCACCTTTGAGCTTATGAGTGCTCTTGCCCTCATGGGGCGCCCTGCCTCCCCTTATATACTGGGGGACAGGGTTACAAGGTAGGAGTCCCCATCGGATTACGACTAGGAGATCTCCCCTTAGAGATATAACGCACCCGACTAGGACTGTATATTCCTTTCTATACAAGGCGAAGTCTGCCGAATCTAGCTATATCTCTAATTAAAAGGCTAGGCCCATCCTCTGTCCGAGTGGCCCATATGCTTGTCATGAGGTACCCGGGGCCCATGGCACCCACAGTAGCCCCCGAGACCTTCATAGTTGAGTCACAGCTGATGCCGAGTGCTCGTCCTCCACGGTGAAGATCGCCCGAGTGCGTTGCTCCCGAGTACTCTTTGTCCGAGTGTGTCTTCTTCCCGAGTCCTGCTTCATGTCAGCTGGCAGCGAGGCTATGAAGGGCTCCATGTAGATGTAGGAATAGTGTGCGCCGAATAGGCGCACCTATTAGGTGTAGCCCCCGACTTTGTGCTTAATTGTGAAGACAATTAAACGTAAAATCAAAGATCTTTAACCTTGTAGTCTTTCCCGAGTAGATTACTACTGGTATATGAGACTCTTCGGTATCATGTCAACCGGAATATGATTTATAGTCTTGCCGAGTAGGGAACTACTCGTATATAGGACTCTTCGACTTCATGTCAGTCGGAATGTGTGTTTATAGTCTTGCCGAGTAGGATGCTACTCGTATATGGGACTCTTCAGCGTCATGTCAGCTGGAAAGGGGGTGTTTATAGTCTTTCCCGAGTGGCGTCCCACCCAGAAGTTAGACTCATCCGCGTCATGTCAGCGGGAAAAGAAGGTTTATAGTCTCTCCCGAGTAGTGCACTACTCGAAAGTTAGACTCTTCAGCGTCATGTCGGCTGGAATAATGTCGCTCATGGCAACTGGTGGCCAAGCATGTAGGCCGAGTACCACTTTATGAAAATAAATCCACGGCGTGGTCAGGTGTACCCGAGAAAGATACCTGCATCCCCAATTTTAATGAAGACCAGCTTGTGATCCTTGTAAGGATATATCCTCGAGACCTGGTGGATAAAACAGATACCCAAACATATATGTTTAGCAATAAGGCTCTCATGAAGCATATCTGTTTACCTCATCGGCTCCTGTTGGTAGCACCAGCGCTTTAATTTCAACTCAGCCGCGGGCGGCCCACATGGAGCATGCTACTGTAGGAACTCATATCTTGGTGGCCACCAACAAATAAGCCGGCCTGAGCCGACCTATCCAGCATAGCTCTATAGAAGTATCATCCATCGCATGTCAGGATAAGTTTTTTGGTGTTGGTAACCGCAATCAGCCAGAGAAATCCTTATTCGCAAGCCTTTCCGACTTACGTTCTGGATGCAAACTGGTTGCCACGTAAGCCCGAGTGGGTATAATGCAGGATCTGCTTGCCCTCCTCAGGTGTGACGCAGTGCATGAGAACTCCGGATGCGCTTTGACGATGTAAGTCTTCTCTGACTTGGGAAAAGCCGAACAAGGTACCCGAACCTTGCATTAGCAGAGGGTTCGGCTGGTGACCCTCATGGGGCGTACCCTATCCAACAGAGTTATAGCCAAGCTAGGCACCCGAATCTTGCATTAGCATAGGATTCGGCTGGCGACCCTCATGGGGCGTACCCAACCTGACAGAGTTGCGGCCAAATAAGGTACCCGAATCTAGCATTAGCGTAGGATTCGGCTGGCGACCCTCATGGAGCGTACCCTACTTAGCCGAGTGGTACACAGCCCCGACTGGCGCCGGGGGCCGTTTGTTAGCTCCCATGGAGCGTAGTCGGGGAAGATGACGTCCCGACTGGCGCAAGTACTCGGTAAGTAGCCCTCATGGAGCATCCCGAGTGTATTTCGGCAGACTTGTCCAGCCCCCGAGCGTAGGAGATAGGCTCGCAGCCCTGAGTTCCTGTCACGCGTATCCGGAGCTGGGCCTGCAATATAAAAATATCGGATGAGTAGCATCTGATGATGAAAATAATCACCCGAATAAAATGTATTTTACAATGTATGTAAATACGTATTCTTCCTCTTTTTGATATTAATTTCCTCGAGTAGTTGACCCCTTACGTTTAAGCACTCTGCCCGACTAGTCATAGCCCCCTAGCGTCGGGAGTTGGCTCATGGCTCTTTCCCAGGCACGCGTTTTGGGTGACTTGAGTTCGTCTTACATGGAGCAGAGTTTCACGGATCGAGATTTATGCTACTCGAGTACTTTTGTAATCATTTAAGAGCAAAAACGGAAAAAAGTAAATGCGCAGCTTATACACCTATTAGGTGTAAGCGGCTGTGGCACTAGCAAGGCCGAGTGAGGAGATGTTTATCAGAAAGTGACTTAGCTGTTCGGTATTTGGGAGTGGGGATGCCATCCTCGTGTTTGAGCTTGTGAGCCCCCAAGCGTGTCACTTGTTGTTCTGATAATCCTCAGTTGTTGAAGGTCGAAGGCGGTCGTGACCGACTGCCACAATGGAGCCGTCTGACTTGCATTTGCGATTCCCAGCTTTAGTTGGGACCGCGTCGTCGGTGTCGTCCCGCTTCTTCTGTCAGGGTGACTTGTTGTCATCGAGGGCCTCGGCAACAGCGTGGGCCGAGTCGGCGTACTTGTTTGCCATGTCGAATAGGGCCTTGACAGAGTTGGGAGGCTTCCGAGTGAATTTGTCGATGAACGAGGTGTCTTTGACTCCTTTTCGAAAGGCGGCGATGACGACCTCATCCTTGACGTTCGGGATTGAGTTCCTCCTCTCAGAAAACCTCTTGATGAAGTCACAAAGAGACTCGTTCTTCCTTTGGCGCAACTGATATAGGTGATACTCGGAAGATGGCCTCTCGTATGTTCCCTGGAAGTTGGTGATGAACCGTTCCCGGAGTTCTCCCCAAGAGCCGATTGATCGCTTTGGGAGTCCTGTTAGCCATGTCCTCGCTGAGTCGGCTAGAGCGACTGGGAGGTAGTTAGCCATGACTTTGTGATTTCCCCCAGCTGCTCGGATCGCCAGAGTGTAGACCGTGAGCTAGGACTCGGGATTAGTCTTGCCATCGTATTTGTTGATGCCTGTAGGCTTGAAACTTGACGGCCAGTCGACTTGTTGTAGCTCCTGAGTGAAGGCCGGTACTCCTTCGTCTTCATGAGGACTCCGACCTCGACTACGGCGGCGAAACCGCTCGTAGTGGAGGCCGAATTGCTCGTTCTCGTCTTCCAGTTGGCGTTGCTCGTCTTCTTCTCGTTTGCGGCGCCGAGCATTAATGTCTTGCTGAAGGTCGCGCCGCAGTCGGTCTCGGAGGTCCTGGTTGTCCCGACGGTCGCTTCGACGTTGCCGGTTGTTGTGGTTGCCGAGTGACATCTGGCTTGACTCCGCGTGCTGCCGACTAGAGCCGGCCGCTCGACGTCGCTTTGAGGTGGATGAGACTGCCGCTGGGGAAGTTGACCGATTGGTCAGTACGAGTGTGTTGCCCGACTGTTGGTGCTGCTGACATGCAGCAGCGGTAAGCATGGCTTTTATCCTTGCGATGGTCGGGGTGGCCTGGTGATCAGGCCCAAGCTGGATCGTGTCCAGTAGGGTTGCAGCGGCCACGATGTTCTGTTGTGGCGTGACGAAGACGTCGTGGTTGCCGACTTTTGTTTGGAGGGTTTGTCGCTGAGCGGTTCGCCCAGCCATGCGTAGGCCGTCGTTGCGGGCGTGCAGGCGTCTTGCTTCTTCCTCCTGTTGTTCTTGCAGTCGGCAGGCCTCCTCCTCTTGTGGCTCGTGTCGGCATGATTCCTGAATAGGAGTAGAGCCTCTGGATGCCATGAAAATTTCTCGTGGCGGAGCGAAGCTTGCCGGGCTGGTATCCGACTTGGAGTCAGAATCCGACTGGGAGTCGTAGTCCGACTGAGAGTCGTAGTCGGAATAGTTGATGGGGGTGATTACAACTCCGACCTCCCTAGATCCGATCTCGAGCGGCTCGGAGCCGTATCCGAGTCGAACTCCAGGGGATCGGGTTTGCCGCGTCGGATGTAGATTGTAGATATCCGCGGCGTCGCTGAGTCCGAACGAGAAGTTGACGATCTCTTCCCTTCTCGGCCCGATCTCGGCCGGCTCAGAACCGAGTCCGAGTCGAACACTGAAAGGAAGAGTTGTCCCTGGACTCGGGCGTATTGGAGATCGCCGCAGCATGTCGTCGAAGATTGCCGCAGCGTCGTGTGGGCCGACTGGCGCGGAGTCAGCTGGTTCCTCGGCCGGTTGGATCGGGTCCGTGTCGGCCGGGGTGAGATTGCCGATCTGGTCGGCGACGAAGTCAAGGCTTCTGAATGCGATTGTATCTCCGGGGGGGAGTTTGCCGCCGTCGACTTCGGTTGCTGGATCCATCGAGCTTGTAGATGTAGATCGCGCCGAAGCCCCTACCTGGCGCGCCAACTGTCGATGTTTTACACCGGCAATAAATATATGGGGCTACTCGGCGGATGGAAACTCGGTGGATTGCAAAGGAACACAGGGAGATTTTATACTGGTTCAGGCCCTCGATGTGAGGTAATACCCTACGTCCAGTTTGTATGTATTCCTTTGAGGATATACGGTGGTGGTTCTGATGAACTTGTGTGCACCTTTGAGCTTATGAGTGCTCTTGCCCTCATGGGGCGCCCTGCCTCCCCTTATATACTGGGGGACAGGGTTACAAGGTAGGAGTCCCCATCGGATTACGACTAGGAGATCTCCCCTTAGAGATATAACGCACCCGACTAGGACTGTATATTCCTTTCTATACAAGGCGAAGTCTGCCGAATCTAGCTATATCTCTAATTAAAAGGCTAGGCCCATCCTCTGTCCGAGTGGCCCATATGCTTGTCATGAGGTACCCGGGGCCCATGGCACCCACACCTTCAAAGGTAAACACGATCCCGACCGAGTGAGCAGCGAGACGGCGGACAAGGGGGCAGTGACCGATACCTTGTTCGGCTACTTCTCCGAAGGGGTGGTTGCCACCGAAGATGATAACCGTCGAGTTGCTGCCTATAGCTTCATCCGGCCGCGGACCAAGGTAACCTTCTACTTTCTTCTGTGGTGAATGCCTGTGGAACGGTGATTGTTCAGCCTTGCGTGATGGTATCTCGTCGACTTGCTTGTAGTGGCATGAAGAATTTGACGAAGACTCTCGCCCGTTGTCTGCCACCGCGTCAAGGAAGAGGCCGAGGAGTCCCTGCGCCGCCCGTCCTGACTCCAAGAGAGCGGGGAAGAAAGCCGATTTTGTATCGGGGTGAGGGGGCCATGACAGCACGCGTCGTGAGCGGTGGCCTGAAGATAAAAGACGCCGCCACCGCGATGCCCAGGCGATCAAGTCCCAGGTTAAAACCTGCAGGTTTTAGCCCAGCGATGTCGAGCCCGGCGGCAGTGCCACCAAGGGGCCGACCAGAGTTAACACCTCCAGGGGTGAAGGGGCCTGCGCCGACTCCACCGGAATCGGAGCCAACCCAGGCTGATATGGTGCCGCCGGGTACGATGCCGACCGGTCCGGTTGCTGGAGCTAGCGCCCCGCCTGCAGCCGGGTCGCCTGGCGCGAAACTGAAGTTCTCCAAGAGGTGCGTTGCTCGCCGGTCTTCTGGGGCCCAGCATGTCGAAGTTGTGTCTTGATGTATTATCCTGTCATGCAGGAAGCGGGCCGATGTCGATCTGAAGGAGATTAACCTGACGGCTCCCCCTGACGAGCCTGTCCTAGCCGAGCCAACGGCCGTGGACGCGCCTGCAGGGCCGGTGGCCGGCTCGGTTGCAGGAACCGAGGCGGTCCCTGCTGCAGTGTCGCCACCGCTGCCCGACCAAGAAGCACCCGCTGAGACCAGGGCTCAAGCTCCTGAAGCGTCGTCTGTCACAGAGGCCGGATCCGGAGCTTCCGAGCCCGCCTCCGAGGTCACGGGGGAAGGCGGTGCCGAAGTGAGGTCCCCATCGCCGTTGTTGCCGTCGCCTCCGCCGGAGATTCCGCACCTCCCTCGGATCGAAGCTCCTCCGCGCGTGATGCCCCGGACCTTCACGTGGGCTGCCCGCGACGGGACAGCGAAGAGCTTCAGGCTTGATGAAGCGCTGCGAGAAGGGAGTGCGAGAGCTTGCTTCGCGCCGCTATCAGCGGGTCCCAGGCGTTTGCGGTATAATTCTTGTAGCAGGGTCTTGGTTGACTTCCTTGTTCTGACGTCTGATTCTGTTGTCGATTTGTTCTTGTCCTGAGCAGAAGCTCGTTCGACCGCAACGGGGCGATGTCGGAGATCTTGGTCGAAATGGCTCCCCCACCTCGGCGGAATTGCAGCAACTCCGGGCATTGAAGGCCGAGATGGAGGCGCGTCACGCGGGGAGGGAGGCCTGGCTGAAGAGTGGCGCCGACCGGCTCAGGGCAGAAAATTGGGCTCTAGGTGGAAAGATCAGAGGTAAAAACCCTGACTGTGTCTTCCCGACCGAACCGCCGATGTACTCTTCCAGCCGTGCTATTCTCAACTGCCCAGTTATGTCCCGACTGCAAAATTGAGCCATTGGCTATCTGTGGTGCAGCCTCGAAGCGGAGTGAGGACCGAACAGAGAGGGAGTCGCAGTTGAAGAAATTGAAGGAGCCAAGGCCGAGCTCGAAAAGGTCAGGCCGGACCTGAACAAAGCCAATACCGAGCTTGACCGGGAGAGGGCCGAGTTGAAAGAGGCCGTGGCCAAGCTTGGTAAAGAGAAAGCTGAGCTGGAGAAGACCGTGGCCAGGTGGGAGGCCGACTACGAAGTAAGTCCTCGACCCGACTGTGATCTTAGCCATTCCAGTAGTAATTTTCGTCCGCAACCGAGCCCTGACAAGTTTATTTGCGGCGACCTGGGTAGACATGAAATCAACGTCCAAGCCCAGTATCGGTTTCACACGGAGGAGATAAGGTTAATCGGGGAGTCACGGGAGGCCCTCATGGGGTCCGTGAAGGGGCTCCTTGACCTCTTAGATCCCCGCCCTGTGGGGACAGCTGCAACAGAATCTCCTAGATAGTGCGCGTCTCGAGGAAGCACCGAGCCGCTTGAGAAAAGTACTCGGATGAGACGTGTTGTTGCGGAGCGTGGCCTAGACCTAGCGATGACCAAGTCCATCTACCCGAGGCGGACATTGGAGGCCATCAGGGAGGGATTTTCCGAAGAGACGACGCCCGAGGGAAGCGCTGGAGCTGATCGCCCAGGCGAAGCCGACTCTGAAGTAATTACCCGAGGACCTGGGTCTGTAGAGGCAATACATTATTAGTCGGTATGTATAAGCTTTTATACATGGTTCATGTGTAAATATGTGTGTCGTGCCGCCAAGCTTATCACTCAGTTGTCAATTAGCTTACCCGACCGTTGTAGCATGCATCGAGTTGGTCCGACAGAACTTTTTGATAAAACGTTCAGAGTAAGATTGCTATACTCGGGCAAACGCGTCAGTCGTGGCAAGGGCTTCATAACCAGGGTGAAATAAGCTCGTATGTTATTGACAGAACACATATATGCATGCAGCCCCCGACTCACTACTCGGTTAAAACAGCGGCGTAGTGAGTCAGAAAAAACTGTTACACATGGAAAATGTAAAACTCAGGTATAGAAAGACGGAGCTGTTCTATGTTCCATGAGTTGGTGATGAGGACGCCGTCTTGGTCTTCAGTCGGGTAGGCGCCTGGCCGCGTGACCTCGGCTATAATGAACGGCCCTTCAGATGGGGGATAATTTGTGCCGGCCCCCCATTCCTTGGTGATTTGTATCTTCCTTGAACGAGATCCCCGACCAAAAAGGCGCGGCCTTGGACATTGCGATTGTGTAGTGACGCAGGCCTTGAAGATACCTTGCCGACTGAATTGTTGCGGTTTCTCTTGCTTCTTCCAGCTGATCTAATTCGATCAGTCGGGTGTTGTTGGAGTGCGTCGTTCGGAGTAGCCGCGGACTCGCAGAGAGCGCGAACTGTATCTCTGTCAAGGTAGCATGGCCTCGGTACCGGAGACCAGGAAGAAAGGGGATTGCCCTATTACCCGACTAACCGTGGTTCTGAAGAAGACCAGAGACGGATGGGATTCTTGTACCCACCGGCCCGCGTATGGTTGTAGTCGGTCGAATATCCTGGCCTTGATGCCTTGTAAGACCATTCCGTGGGCTCGTTCGACCTGTCCGTTGCTTCGTGGGTGTGCCACAAGATGCGTAGCAGATCTTGATGCCAAAGTCGTCGCAGAAGTTTTGGAAACGCCAGCCTGCGAACTGAGTGCCGTTCGGTCGTTATGATGCGGTTGGGGACCCCGAACCGGTATAATACTTGTGATGAAGTCCTTTGCTCGTGTCGCTTGTGATTGTTGCAACAGGTTTAGCCTCAATACCACTTGGTGAATTTGTCCACAGCGACGAATAGATGCGTGAACCTCCTGGCCTTTCTTGAATGGCCCGACATGTCGAGCCCCATACTGCGAATGGCCAGGAGATAGGGATAGTTTGGAGGTTCCTGGGCTGGAGATTTGTTTGCCTTGCGAAGAACTGGCAACTTTCCACTTGCGAACGATGTCTTTGGCGTCTGTGACTGCTGTGGGCCAGAAGAATCCCTGCCGTAGCCTTTCCGACTAAGTCCTGGATGCAGCATGGTTGCCACATATGCCCGAGTGATTGACTGCAGGATCTGCCTGCCTTCCTCGGTTGTGACGCAGCGCATGAGGACGCCGGATGCGCTCTTCGGTACAGGTTTCTCCAACTAGCAGGAAGCTTTCTCCGACGCTTGACCTCTCGGCTTGACTGCGATCTTCTGGGAGTTCATCAACCAGGAGGAATTGACCAACAGGACTCCTCCAGTCTTGAATATGTGACGCTTCTCGGTAGCCGGTAGGTCGCCTCCCGACTCCCTTTTGCCGTTTCTTCCTGACTGACGGCTCCCATAAGTTACTCGACAAAGATTCCAGGTCGGAGGAAACTGCTTCCTCGCTGGATCATGTTTGCCAGGCTCATCCGCTGCGTGTTATGGCGAGGACGTGTGTATTGGCCAGGCCCGTCAACTATTTTTCCAGCTTGGGACCTCCTGCAGTATGCCGCCATTATCGTCGAGACAGGTCCAGTCTTCAGGACTTGGTTACCACGAGTTGAATCTCCGCGCACAACAATCGACGTATGCCGAGTGAGTATGGCGATGCGGGAGTCCAGTGAACAAAGTGGCCTCGTACTCGGCGACGTTGTTGGGAAGCCGAGAAGTGATTGTTAAACGTACTTCAATTTTTCGCCAGTGGGGGATTTCAATATGACTTCCAGCGCCCGGCGTCGCCGATCCGCAGGGAACCGTCGAAGTACATTGTCCAGTACTCTAGCTTTGCGGTTGTATTGGAGTTGAACATCTGGTCACGTCGGCCCGAAGTCGGCTAGAGGCTATGAATTTGATATCTGTCCTGGCTGGAAGGTGTGTCGAAACGCCATCAGCTCGAGTGCCCATTTAGCGATCCGGCCAGTGGTTCTCGCGATTATGAAGGAATCCCCGAGTGAAACCTGTGACCACCGTGACATTGATGTGCTTGAAAGTAGTGCCACCAAGCTTTCGACTGTGATGATAGGCCGTATGCAGCTTCTGACCCGTATTCGTTTATGCAGTCCGGTCAAGACCTTCACTGACAAAATAAGATGGCCGTTTGTATTTTCTGAATTATGAACCCGGTTCAGATCGCTCCACTAACCAGACCTGTGCTGACTACGTGAGGTGGTGCCGCCAGATATAGCATTACGTTCCTGGGTAAGGGTGAATGCCAACGGAGTGACGTAGAACTGTTGAAGTCTTCTGAAGATTGTGGCTTCCAGAGTCCATTTGAAGGTGTCCGCCTTTTTGAGAGCTTGAAGAAAGGCATGACCCGTCGCCCATCGGGAGATAAAGCCGGCTGAGTGCCGGCCATGCAGCCTGTCAAACTTCTGGAGTCTTTGAGGTTTGTCGGGGCGCCTGTTCCCCTTCGATGGCTGTTGACTTCTCCGGTTAGCCTGATGCCGCGATGCGAGAGATGAAGCCGAGAACTTTCTAGACGGCACTCCGAAGTTGCAACTTTCCGTGGTTCAACTCATCTGAATCTTCGGAGGTTTGAGTTTCTTCCAAGGTCGGCAATGAGATCTTCTTGGACTTGTCTTGATCACCCGCCGTCGACAT